>APFE030455244.1:46567-81951 GCA_000404065.3 Pinus taeda | reverse complement strand
AAGTTGCTAGTTTTAGATGGCCTCCAAAAGATAGGCAGAGACTGGAATTCGTTTATTTTCATGGCTGGATTCCAAAGCAAGACTGGCCTTACTCCACAACCAGCCATAGAATTCACCATAGCTGAGCTTCAAAAGGAAGTAAGAGCTAAAAATCAAACCAAGTCACAGCTAAGAAAACCAGTGAAGCCACTAATCATTCAAGAACAACCTTAGAAATCAACAAAGGAAAAAACTCAGGGTAAGAAGACTGTACCTGAAACAAGAAGATCTGAAGCAGTCTCAAGGGTAAGGACAAGAAGCCAAATAAATAAGGAAAAGGTAAAGCCATAGTTGTTGAAGAGAGCCCAGTGTCCAAGCCAAGCTTAAATGATTTATTACAGGCCATTGAATTCGACCAATCTGAACCAGCTCATATTGATTTAACACAGTCACCGCAAGAAGGTAACAAGAAGTGTAAGGCCTCAAAAAGGCTTAAATTCGATGAGCCAGGTGAAGAATTTATTTTCAAACCCAGAAGACCTATTACAAGGAAGCAAGTAAAGGAAGCGCTGCCAAGAACAGAGGAAACCGAGAAAGTTAGGCAAAAAGATACAAGCAGAACAGTCATCACATCTCAAGCAGATAATATAGCAGCCATAAATAGCCAATTAGAAGCAGCTAAATATGAGATTGCCAAACTGAAGAAAGCTGCCAGAGAGCATGCAGTCATGTATGCAAATTATCGTAAAGCTGTGTGGAAAGGAAGTGAAACCCTAGAAAACTAGTTGAATTCAGTAGTGGATGGCCATGCACAATTTCACACATGGACAATACCAGCAATCAAAGAGGCCAAATACATTAGAAGGATAAATATGAAGCTAAGAGCTGGGAATAGAGCTACGAAGAAGAAAATTGAAGACCTGAAGGCACAGCTAGGCTAGTTAACTGCTAAATGAATCTTCTTTTCAGGAAAGTTTTTGTTCCAAATTTTTGTCAAATTTGCTTACTCTTATTGTTTTGAAGACATGTAAATCCCTGCTATACATATGAAAAATCAAAGGGAGTTTTGGCAATCAAATGTTTGGGTGATAAAGGTTTCGGGTCAAAAGCAAGCTGTTTCAAATAATTCAGCAGTTTCGTAGCGCGCTACGAAACTGCTGTAGGTGATGATTTTAACGCAGACAGGCAGTTTTGTATTATGAATGGGAATTTTGAAAGAGAGACACCTAAAGGGTACGTAAGACATCAGATGGAGCTACAATAGTCATTCAGATCAAGACAGGTGTACATTTAAAAAGGTGGAATATTTTAACCCAAGTTTAAATTTCTGTTGTAAAGCCCCCATTATCACCGTTCAAAAGGTATTAAATGATTTGCATACAAGGAACTTTTGCCTGCACACATGTCCATCAATGCAGCCTACAACACATCAAGAACGTGGAAGTGTTCCATATTTTGAGTTATTAAAGGCTAGAAGACATGCTATTGTACATTCGAGCAATTTGAGGAAAACAGGAACCGAGAAGCAAGGGACATCTCCTAATACTACTGAGTAGTTAAAGATTCAGCGTTCAAGGTCAATATGGAGTATTAAACATCCAGCTCATACAAATTGAAAGAGGACAGGTGTCAAAGAACAAGAAGAAGCCATTATTGCATGGAAAATGGAGTTAGAGTCATAGTTAATTTAGAACTCTTTAAAACTCCAGTCAGCACTTTATTGTATTTAATAGTTAGTTAAATAGCTGATAGGTGTCATTAGAGATAGTTATCGAGTTATCAAATTCCCCTCATGCTGGAGGAGGAAGCTCGAATTAGTTAGAATAAGGATTCTATATATAGCTGAAATAGCAATGTAATGAGGGTTGGAAATTTTATAACAGAGTACTGTTTTGGCTTATGTAAAGACAGAGTTCAGTAATATAAGTTGGCTGCTTTTCTTCTCAAGATTCATGAAGGATTTCCATGTTCAGAATGTGTGATTTTATTCTTTCCTTAATGTCTTTTACAGTTGCATAGATGTGTAATCACTCAGAATTCACTGATTGTGCTCTGATTTCCTGTATGCATTTATGAACTGTGGTTTTATATGAGTTGTTTTCTGAACATCCAAATGCTAAATGCCCTGACTTCTATGTAAAGGCAGTATCATTGTTTATGAAGTATGATTGACTCCATAGGCCCAATGGAAACTTATGTAATGTTTATCCAGCCTTCATATTTGTCAATGTTATTCCATAAGAGTTAGCCATCTAATTATTAGTCAAAATCAAAAACCCTTTGAGAGAGCCCTCTCAGGCTAAGGAGGCTAAGCCTTAGTCAAAAGATTGGTTTGAAACAGTTACTTGAAGTCTTCCTAGTTTGCAGCCTTCCAGGGCTTGATTTTGAGATAACAGTACTAAAGCATAGGACATGAATCTACTTCTACATTCAACCATCAGAAGTCAATAGATCGATGAAAACAATATTAACAAGAACAAGATAAATCAATGGAACATAACACAAGATGTATTTGCGGAAAGCCACTGCTCAAAACCCCGCTACTCTATTTCATATATCAGAAATATGAGTGAAGATACAAAGCTTGTTCTCACTAGAAAAATTCCGCACAAGTATACTAAACTCTCTCAGCTTACAAGCTAGCTCAAGCCAAATCTTTAGCCTATTTAGAAGCTCTCCAAGCCCCTAATCTCTTGCGTAATTCCTAGGATGAATAGCCCGTATTTAAAGGGAATTCATGCTTCTAAAACTGCACAATCAAAAAATAGGTTCTTCTCTGATTGCATGCATGATATTTACAACTCAGTAAATCACACAACTAATAGTGCACTGTCCTTGCACTCTAGTCCCAACTGGTTCTTTCTTAGGATCGACATGAATGAGTTTTTGATGAGGGAATTTTCAGTTAACTAGAGTGACACTTGTGGATGCACTAGTGCACCAACCGACTGTTAACTCTCTATTAGTTCCATAAATAGTTTGGAACTAATTTAACTAAACATATCTCAGTAAACTGAGTGATCTAATTACAACTCACAATTAAACTCATCATGGACCCCTAAAACTTAGAGAGAACATACACATGACTTCAGAAAGAATTCCAACTTGAAATTCCTAAGCTAATTAAGTTAATTAAACTTAATTAACTATTTACAAGTTGCTATGAGAATATAATTTGATTTTAATTCTCAGTTTAATTCAAGGACAAAGTAAACTGGAATTTCTTGTTGCCATTTCTCAACACATAAGGCCCATCTAACTTGTCCTAGGAACATAAAGGTTGTATTAAACCTCTCTTTCTACACATAATAATGTTTTCAAAGGTAAATAAGTTCTTAGTAAGGTTAGTGAGATTTATTGTGATTTATGTGCCTAATGTGCTTATGATGCAGGATATTGAGAAGATTTTGTTGAAAATAGCAACAACAAATGTTAAAAATAACATATAGAAATTCCAATTTAATTTGTCTTTGAACTAAATTGAGAATTAAATTGTAATTCTATTCTCATAGCAACTCGTAATAGTTAATTAAGTTAAATAGACTTAATTGGATTAGGAAATTTGAGTTGGAAGTCTATCTAGAGTCATGTAGAGTGATCCCTAAAATTTAGGGGCCCACATTGAGTTCTTTTGAGTTGTAATTAGATAACTTAATCTAACTGAGTTATAGTGAGCTAAACTAGTTCTAACTATTGGAGGAACTAGTAGGAGGTCTAGTAGTGGGGACGGACACCAATGCATCCTCAGTTCCAGACCAGTTAACTGAATATTCACTCATAAATAACTCATTCATGTAAGCTTAGAGGAAGACCCAATTGAGATTAGAGTTCATGGCAATGTACTTTCAATTGTAAATTTTTCTGAATTTTACAGATGGTGCATGCAATTAGTTCATGGCTATGTTTGGACTGTGCAGTTATGGAGAGGAAATTTCCACTTTAAATAGAGGCTAATTCCCTTAGGGATTGCACAAGGAAGTAAGGGCTTGGAAGACTAGTAAATTGGCTAAGTGTTGGCTAGGATCAGCCTAGGAAGGAGGGAGTTAGATTATACTAGTGCAGGAATTGTTCGGGTTGAACAAGCATTGTATTTTCTTCTCAGATATTCTGGTTAATGCAATATAAAGAGTCGTGGTTTTGAGAAGTTGCTTTCCCTAGAGAAATATTGTGTTATGTGCAATTGATATTCTTCCTTTTCTTCTTATTGTTGTCATCGATCAATTTTGGTTTCCACTGAAGAGTAGAGTAGATCCTTGTCGTGTTTTAGCATATCACATAAGTTGTTGAATCTATAGTAAAAACACACATGGTATCAGAGATGAAGATATTGTAGAAGAGAAAAATTATGGACCTTTAGTTCAGGGCAGATCTAGAAGAACCTATGTACAGACTTCTTAATGGAGCTAGAAGGTTGCTAGTGGACAGATCAATGAGCCAATGTTTAGTGACACAAAAGGAGTTGTGATCATTGATATTGGAAAATTGAGGGGCAATATTTTTTTGGGCAGTGATTTTGTAGAGAAGATATAATTTTTTTTGTTGAAAATTTTCAAACAAAAATAGTAGATCTATATTCCTTGCGAAAAAATATCCAAATTCAAAAAAAAATTGGCCTAATCAGAGTTTGGATGAGGGAGATATCACCAATTTAAAATCAACTCTTTTATTTATTTAATTTTTTTCTATAGAAAATTTTATGTCGGCGAGACAGATGAAATAGATTCGTGTGCAAGTCAAGAACCTGTACACACCTAAGGCACAAGATGCATGCAAATCCTTGAGGAGAAAGACAAATGTTATAGACTTGGTGGTTGAGAGGGAGAATGAATTACCTCTCAACATGCAACATCAACAAGTTGTGGAGTAGCCACAATTGAAGAAGCAGAGATCTCCAGTATGGGGAAATTTTGATCCAATTGGGCAGAGGGAGCACATGCATCCATACCTCTAGGTGAGAGGTGGGGTGATGTGAAGTAATAGTCCCAAGGTTGCATAAATTTTGGCAGGGTCCATTGAGAGGTTTTGTCTCATGGATCATTACCTTGCTACGAGAGCTCACAATAGACAGCAGTAGGATGGAACAATGGTGGTTGATGTAGTTAGATATCAGAGTGACACATGAAGTGGCTTGAAACAATCAGATACTAGAAAGCGCAGAGCAGAGTTGATAACAGTGCAGATGGCACAGACACAGAGTCAACAGAAGTGCAAATTTTTGAGTCAACATAGGCAAAGCTAGTATTCAATTTAGTTTTTTATTTTATTTATTTATTTATTTATTTATTTTATTTATTTATTTTATTTTTTTTCAGAAGTTGCAGTAGCAAGAACACTAGAGAGAATTATTGCATGCAGAACATTCCAAAGGTACCAGACTGGGATATAGTTGAATTCCTTTCTTGTTGAGAGAGAGTGTTGAAAATAACAATAAGAAATGTTAAAAATAACACCTAGAAATTCTAATTTAATTTGTCCTTGAATTAAATTGAGAATTAAATGGTAATTCTATTCTCATAGCAACATGTAATAGTTAATTAAGTTAAATTGACTTAGGAAATTCGTGTTGGAAGTTTATCTAGAGTCATGTAGAGTGATCCCTAAATTTTAGGGGCTCAGGTTGAGTTCTTTTGAGTTGTAATTAGATAACTCAGTCTAATTAAGTTATAGTCAGTTAAACTAGTTTTAATTGTTCAAGGAACTAGTAGGAGGTCTAGTAGTGGGGGCAGACACCAGTGCATCCTCAGTGCCACACCAGTTAACTGAAGATTCACTAATAAATAACTCATGCATGATAGTTCAGAGGAAGACGCAGTTGAGATTAGAGTTCAGGGACAATGTATTATCAGTTGTATAATTTTCTGAATTTTACAGATTGTACATGCAATCAGTTGAGGGCCTATATTTGGATTGTGTAATTATGGAGAGGGGATTTCCACATTAAATAGAGGTTAATTACCTTAGGGATTGCGCAAGGAAGTAGGGCATTGGAAGGCTAGTAAATTGGCTAAGTGTTGGCCAGAGTCAACATAGGAAGCAGAGAGTTAGATTATACTAGTGCAGGAATTGTTTGGGTTGAACAAGAATTGTATTTTCTTCTCAGATCTTCTGGTTAATGAAATATAGAGAGGTGGGGTTTTGAACAGTTTCTTTCCCGAGATAAATAATGTGTTATGTGCGATTGTGATTCTTCCTTTTCTACTTATTGTTTTCATCGATCGATTTTGGTTTCCATTGAAGAGTAGATTATATTCTTGTCTTGTGTTTTAGCATATCACATAAGTTGTTGAATCTACAACAAAAATCTACATGGTATCAAAGTTGAAGACATTATAGAAGAGAATAATTATGGAGCTCTAGTTCGAGGAAGATCTAGAAGACTCTATGTGAAGACTTCTTAATGGAGCTAAAAGGTTTCTAGTGGGCAGATCAGTGAGCCAATTTTTAGTGACAGATTGAGGAGCAGGAATTTTTTGGGCGGATAGTTTGTAGAGAAGATCTAAAATTTTTTGTTGAAAAGTTCAAAAACAAATAGCATATCTGGATTCCTTGCAAAAAAATGCCCAAATAAAAAAAATAAATCGGCCTAATCGGAGTACGGAAGAGGGAGATATCACTGATTTAAACCAAGTTCTTTTTTTAGAAATTTTTGTGACCGTGGGATAGATGAAACAGATATGTGTGTGAGTCAAGAACCTATATGCACTTGAGGTACGAGTTGCATGCAAAGCCTTGAGGAGTAAGACAAAGGTTAGAGACTTGGTAGTTCAGAGGGAGCATGAATTACCTCTCAACATACAGCCTCAACAAGTTGTGGAGCAACCATAATTGGAGAAGTAAGAGGAGACCGAGTGGAGACATCCACTCAAGCAAAGACCTCCAGCAGGGGGAAATTTTGAACCAAGTGGGAACAAGGAGCATATGCACCCATACCTCTAGGTGAGAGGTGGGGTGATGTGAAGTAATAGTCCCAAGGTTGCAGAAATTTGGGTAGGGTCCATTGAGAGGTTTTGTCTCATGGATAATTACCTTGATACGAGAGCCAACAATACACAATAGCAGGATGGACCAGTGGCATTTGATACAGTCAAATATCAGAGTGACAGAGGCAGAGGCTAGTAGTAGTCAGATACTGGAGATCACAGAGCATAGTTGACAATAATGCAGATGACACAGAGGCAGAGTCAGCAAAAGCGCAGAGTTTTCAATCGACAGAGGAAAAGCTAGTAGCAGTCGAGACTTCGATTTTTTTTGTTTTGTTTTTTGTTGTTTGTTGTTTGTTTGTTTTGTTTTGTTTGTTTGTTTGTTTTGTTTTGTTTTTGTTTGTTTGTTTGTTTGTTTGTTTTGTTTTGTTTTGTTTTGTTTGTTTTGTTTTTGTTTTTGTTTTTTTGTTTTTTTTTTGTTTTTTGTTTTGTTTTTTTGTTTTTTGTTTGTTGTTTTGTTGTTTTTGTTTTTGTTTTTTTTTTAGTTTTATTTTTTAGTTTTTTTTTTTTGTTTTTTGTTTGTTTTTTTTTTGTTTGGTTTCAGAAGTTGTAGTAGCAACAACACTAGAGAGAAGTATTGCATGTAGAACATTCCAAAGGTACCAGATTGAGATAGAGTTGAATTCCTTTCTTGTTGAGAAGGAAAGTTGAAAATAACAACAAGAAATGTTAAAAATACCATCTAGAAATTCCAATTTAATTTGTCCTTGAATTAAATTGTAATTCTATTCTCATAGCAACTTGTAGTAGTTAATTAAGTTAAATTGACTTAATTGGCTTAGGAAATTTGAGTTGGAAGTCTATCTAGAGTCATTTAGAGTGATCCATAAATTTTAGTGGCCCAAGTTGAGTTTGTCTGAGTTGTAATTAGATAACTCAGTCTAACTGAGTTATAGTCAGTTAAATTAGATCTAAATGTTGGGGGAACTAGTAGGAGGTCTAGTAGTGGGGACAGGCACTAGTGCATCCTCAGTGCCACACTAGTCAACTGAAGATTCACTTATAAATAAATCATGCATGTTAGTTCGGAGAAAGACCTAGCTGAGATTAGAGTTCAAGGATAATGTACTATCAATTGTATAATTTTATGAATTTTACAGATGGTGCATGCAATCGATTGAGGGCCTATGTTTGGATTTCATAGTTACGGAGAGGGGATTTCCACATTAAATAGAGGCTAATTACCTTAGGGATTATGCAAGGAAGTAGTGGCTTTGAAGGCTAGTAAATTGGCTAAGTGTTGGCCAGAGTCATCCTAGGAAGCAGAGAGTTAGATTATACTAGTGTCGGAATTGTTCGGGTTGAACAACCATTGTATTTTCTTCTCAGATCTTATGATTAATGCAATATAGAGAGTTGGGGTTTTGAGTAATTTATTTCCCCAGAGAAATATTGTGTTATGTGCAATTGATATTCTTCCTTTTCTTCTTATTGTTTTCATCAATCAATTTTGGCTTCGGCTGAAGAGTAGAGTAGATTCTTGTCTTGTGTTTTATTAAATCACATAAGTTGTTGAATCTATAGAAAAATATACAGATTTCGCACAAATCACGAAGATATCTGGTGAGGGAATTTATGGGACTTGTCCCCTACCGAGGAAGGTCAAACTTGTCGAGCATGTGTTGAAACAAATGTAGCGATAAAGGCTCAATTTTACTTTAGCCTTAGTCAAATTGAGTAAATCAAATTTCCACATCAATCAGACAACTTGGAGGTAGTTAAATAGTGTGACATAGATCTTTTCACTTAGTTAGCTCAATAAATTCGAGTTAGAAGGATTGTGTTTTAGTTATGCATGTGTGATTGCTAAATTTTAGTAATCTAGTTCAATTATTTTTAGCTGTATTCAATTAACTGACCTCTAACTATTGATAGAGTCAGTTGAAGGTCATTTTTGCAGTGGGAAAACAATCTAACTCAAGACATTTGTCAATTAACTGATCAATCAACCCAAAATAGCTAGTGCATGCAAGGAATTCGAATTTCCTCAGCTGAAATGGAGATGACAAGGCAATGTAACATTAGTTGTAAACTAGTTTTGAGTGTACAAGTGTTGCACGTAGTCAATTATCAGTCCCTTGGAATATCACAATCAATTTGGAGAAAATTATTATCTTTTAGTGGCCAATTTCATCAGGATTTGCGCAAGGAAGTAAGAGGCTTGATGGGAAAATAATTGGCTGTGTTGGCTAGTGTTTCTCATTGAGCAGAGAGAACAATTATACTTTTGGAGGTTGAGCTTAGAGCTAAATCTAGCAAGTGTAATAGTTTCTCTATTCAACTGATTAATGCAAAGAGGATTGAGGGGTTTTTCCTAGTTTGGTTCCCCTAGAAATCACTGTGTATTTTGGTTTTTCTTATTGCATGTTTATGCATGTTCTAAATTGTGTTTTTCATTCCGCAGATCAGTAGAGTAGAATTGTGTATTTTGTTTTAAGGTTGAAATCTTGAGTAGCTGAAATTTCTACATGGTATCAAAGCCATGAAATCACATTAGAACCAATATTTTGAATTTGTTCCTTAGGATTTTCAAAGTAGCAGCTTCAGTGCAACAATTTTCTTCAGGATCGAGAGAATGCCTTTTAATGGTATGAGATTGGAGTATGCCTTAGAGGGTAGCTAAAATTTCATAGCCTGGAAGTATCGAATGGAATCAGTGCTCAATGACAATGTTTTTTTAGAATTTGTGAAAACTAATATTGCAAAATATCCACAGTCAGATTCACAATAGTTAACCCAATGGAAGAAGAATACTACAAAGGCGAGAATAGTTACCCTAAAAGGTGTGAGAGACCATGTGGTCTCAAATATCCATGGAAAAGAGATGCCATTTTCTATGTGGAAGACATTAGTTGAGCTATTTGAAAATAGCAGTGACCATAGAAAATTGGCCCCGAAAGAGAAACTTCGAAACATCAGGATGTGGAAAAATGACACTATTTCGTAGTATCTCTCCAGGTTTAAACAATTTCAAGATGAGCATGGAGGGGTTAGAGTGTATGTAGCATAAGATTACCCAGTGAGTGTAACTCTTTTATGCCTTCCAAAATCCTGGCACAACTACCAAGACTCTATGAATGGAAGGGAGGAATTACAAAATTGGGAAAGGTTGTGGTCCAATTTGGTTCAAGAAGAGTTCAAGAGAAATAACATAGATGGAACATCATCCAAAGCTGACGATGGATAAATTTTTGCATTGGTTGGAAAGGGGAAGAAGGGAAAATTAAAGAAGACCTACAGAAAACCTTAATCTAGCCAAAATAATGGAAAGAAGAAAGACTTAAGTAAGATAAAATGCTTCTATTGCCACAATTATGGGAACTATGAAACAAAATGTCCACACAAGAATTCTAACAAGAAGCTTTCAGGAGGAGCAGCAGGTGAAGCAATAGCTTCACAATTCAAATTAGACTTCACCCTAATAGCATGCATGGCCAAAACTGTTATGGGGAGTGTGTGGTACCTTGATTTCGATGCCTCATTCCATATGACATGGTACAAGGATTTTCTTAGTAGCTTGGAGGATAAGGATCTCCAAATGCATATCAAATTGGGGGATGATGGGAGTTATAATTCTACAAAAATTGGTAGTGTCACCTTTGAGAGGAAGAAAGCCTCTCCTCTTTGACTCAAAGATGTTATGCTTGCTCCTGGTTTGAAGAAGAACATGATTTCCATAGTAGTTTTAGAGGATCATGGCTATGATGTTATTTTTAGTAAAGGGAAAGTCTTTCTAAGACACATAACTAACAAGCAAGTGAAGCATATTGGAGTTCGAGTCAAGAACCTATAGAAAATTGAGGTGGGAGTTTGTGCTGCATTGACCAACAAGGCATAAAAAGTGCAAAGTAGAGATGTTCGAGAACTTTGGCACAATAGATTGGGTCATCTATACCATAGTGCTTTAAAAATCATGCAACAAATTACCACTAGTCTCCCTAAAGGCTCCCTTGCCCAATAGGATGTATGCAAGGGTTGCACATTGGGGAAATATGTCAACTCCACTTTGAATGGATGAGATAACATAGAAGATTCAATGTTGGACTGAGTACATTCTAATGTTTATGGACCATTTTCTACAACCTCCACAACAAAATATAAGTACTATGTTATTTTTATTGATTATTTTGCAGGAAAATGATGGATCTTATTCATGTAGAAGAAGGATGATTTTTTCTCAAAATTTGTTGAATTAAAGGCATTGGTGGAGAAGGAGACTTAGAATAAGGTGAAGGATCTTAGGAGCGATAATGGAGGTGAATTTGTTTCACATTCCTTCAAGGATTTATGTGTGAAAGAAGGTATTTGAAGAGAGTTGACACCACCCCATAGCCCACAACAAAGTCGGGTAGCTGAGAGGAAAAGCAAGAGAATAATGGGAGAAATAAGGGCCATGTTGAATGATCAGGGGTTTGCATTACATCTATGGGTAGGAGTATGCAACATAGCAATCTACTTTCAAAACTAGAGTCCTCATAGAATACTTGGTATGATCAAACTGGTGGAAGATTTCTCTAGGAGAAAGCCTGCTGTGTCTTATTTCAGAATTTTTGGAGCTTCAATTTATCGTCATTTCTCTAAGGATTCGAGGAAGAAACTTGAGCCTACAACAGAGTTGGGAGTTTTTGTAGGATACAACGAAACTCCACACAATTACCAGGTGTATTTTCCTTCACTGAGGATGGAAATTGTAAGGAGAAATGTTAAGTTCAATGAGGATAAGACTATGCGATTCTCTCTAGAAAGAGAGTTGAGTATCCCACCAAAGTAGGAGCTTCTAACTCGAAAGGAGAAGCCTTAGGATGAGCTTCACGAGGTTGTGGAGCAGCCACACGCAGTGGAGCAAACAAGAGGCAGAGCAAAGGCACCCACTCAACTATATTCTTGCAAGGAAGGGAGAAATATAACTGAAGAAGCTGATATATTATTGAAGAATGCTAGGAAGAATGTGGGATCCCCCACATCACAACTCAAGTAGATGAGGTCACTTGATAGGTACACTGGTTACATGGTTCCCATGACATAGCTCATTGAGAGAAAGCCTTCCTCATTTGAGGAAGAAATTTCTCAACCTATATGGGTTGATGCCATGGTGGAAGAATATGACTCCATCATGAAGAACATTGTATGGGAGGTGGTGCCGAGACCAAAAGGGAAATAAGTGGTTGGTTCCAGATGGATCTACAAAGTGAAGCATGTCTTTGATAGGAGCATCAAGATGGACAAGGTCAGATTTGTGGCCAAAATATGCTCTCAGATAGAGGGGGTGGACTATAAGGAAAATTTTGCACCAGTTGCAAGATATTCCTCAATAAGGTCCATTCTAGCATTGGTTGCGTAGATGGGATGGAAGATCCACCAAATGGATGTGAATACCTCCTTTCTCCATGGTGTTGTTGAGGAGGAAATTTATACAAAGCATCAAGAAGGATTTGAGATATATGATTAGGAGTCACATGTGTGTAGACTGAAGAGAGCATTATACGGTATCAAACAAGCACCCTGATCATGGTACACTCAGATTGATAATTATCTCATTGGATTGGGCTTCACCAAAGTGAAGTAGAAGAGAACCTCTATCACATTGTAGTAGATGGTAAGTTTCTTATTCTTGTTTTGTATGTCGATGATTTAATATTGACAGGTGATGAGTAACTAATCCACTCTTGGATAGAAGATCTTGCAAGGGAACTCGATATGAAAGACATGGGCCTCATGCATTACTTCCTCGGGTTGGAAGTATGGCAGGGTGATGGTGAATTTTTTGTGTCTCAAGGAGAGTATTCTATTGATATACTTCAAATATTTCACATAGAGAATTGTAAGCCCATGGACACACCTCTAGCTACATATTGGAGGAAGGACTATGATTCTTCAGGTGAGGAGGTTTATGCTACCATTTACAGGTAGCTTGTGGGTTCACTGATGTATCTTGTGAACACATGACCGACATGTTCTATGCAATAAAAAAACTTAGGCAAGCTATGGTGAGGCCCACCAAATTATATTGGAAGGAAGCAAAGCATGTGTTGCTGTGCCTTAGAGGAACTACCTAGTATGGATTATGGTATAGACGGACAAGGGGAGTGATCCTGCAAGGATTCACCAATGCAAATTGGGTAGGGAGTCCATATGACTGGAAAATTACATTAGGTGCTATATTTAGTTTTGGATTCACAACTATTTCCTAGTACAACAAGAAGTAGAGGTTTGTGGCACTCATCTCAATAGAGGCTGAATACATGGCTGCAAGCCAAGCAACATGTGAAGCAATCTAGATGAGGAAAATACTTGTGGGACTATTTAGTTAGGAGATGGATCCAACAATGATAAATTTTGATAATCAAAGTTACATTAATCTTTATGAGAATCCAATATTCAATGACAAGTCCAAGGACACTGATATCTGGTATCATCATTTGTGGGACTGTGTGCATATGAGAACTTTTTTGCTACAATACCTTCCAACTGAGGAGCAAGATGTTGACATCTTGACAAAGGAATTTTCAAGAGGTAATTTTGAATTCCACATCTGCAGGATAAGGGTGGTGGAAAATCCCTTTCTTGCTAAGACGGAGTGTTGAAAAAATATAGTAAGAAAGGCTCAATTTGACTTTAGCCTTAGTCAAATTGAGCAAATCAAATTTCCGCATCAACAAGACAACTTGGAATCAGTTAACTAGTGTTACATGGATCTTGTTACTCAGTTAGCTTAGTAAATTCAAATTAAAGGGCTGGGAGTTTAGTTATGCATGTGTGATTACTAAATTTTAGTAATCATGTTCAATTATTTTCAATTGTATTTAGTTAACTAACCTCTAACTATTGATAGAGTCAGTTGTGCAGTGGGACAACCATCTAAGTTAGAGATCTTCCAGTCGACTGATTACTCAACCCAAAATAGATAGTGCATGCAAGGAATTCAAGTTCCTCAACTGAAGTGGAGATGAAAAGGTAGTGTAACATCAATTGTAAACTATTTTTGAGTGTACAGATCTTGCATGCAGTTAGTGATAAATCCTTGGGAATTGCACAATAAATTTGGAGGAAATTACTATCTTTTAGGGGCCAATTTCCTCAAGATTTATGCAAGGAAAAAGGAGGCTTGGTGGGAAAATATTTGTCTAAGTGTTGGCTATAGTTTTTCATTCAAAAGAGAGAACAATTATTATATTGCAGGTTAATCCCAGAGTTGTAGCTAGAAATATTAAAAGTTTCTCTACTCAACTAATTACTGCAAAGAGTCTTAAGCGGTTTTTCCGAGTTAGGTTCCCCTAGAAATCATTGTGTATTTGTGGGTTTGTTTATTGCATGTCTATGCATGTTGTTCTAAATTGTGATTTTTGTTTCGCAAATCAATAGAGTATAATTGTGTCTCTTGTTTTCATTTTGAATTCTTGAGAAGTTTCAATTTATATCAACATTTCTACAACTTGAAGCACTAATTACTACTCCCTATAGCTACAAGGTCACTCATGGAGCATGATCTTGTTTTTTAGGAATTTTGGAGGGAAAGTAATCCTCCTTTCAAGGAGGCTTCCCCTCACTCATATTGTATAAATAGAGGGATCGTGTAGGCCATTAGGAGAACAAAAAAAGTCAGAATAAGCTAGAAATGGTCAAGTTAGTAGAAGAATTAGCTTAGAAGTTCCCATTTTGACACTTTTCATGTATAAGCATTTTTTTATGATTAATGAAAGACATATTTGGTTCTTAGATCTTTGCTCCTACAGGGATATGAGATTCCTTGGATTAGGTCCCACCCTAGGTGCTCAAGACCATGTTGTACTATTATCTTTCATGCACTTTTTCATTTATTTATGTCTACAAATTCATTTGTAAATATTGCTTTATGCACAATTAATTAGTTAGCTTGTTTATAATGCTTCTTGCATTGTACTTTGAAGTAATATATGGTATTCCTAACAATTATTATTTAGTTCAATTAATACCTCTTTTCATGCATTAAAATTAACTTTGATTGCTAATCTTTAGACGTTGTTCATCATTTTTTGTGTTTTGTCGCTGTACAAATTCTTGTTCTCCAAAGCTACAAGAGACTCTATAATTGTCCATTTTCTAAATAAACCCATATATCATTGACATAAGGACATGGAATTGAATTCTTGATCATCCTTTAGCCTTTCCCAATCTCATTTTTCTTTTAAACCACATCCTTAGTGCATTTTCCTACTTACTGGATTGTTTATCGTAGCAAATAGGGAACCCTATAGAAATTTGCATTTTACATCTAAAACTCATCTAACCTTGCAACCAACACATAGATAATCTTCTTTGAAGTGTTAAAATGTCCCCAAGACCTTGAAAATGATTTTTAAGAACCAAGATACCAAGTAGATCCTTTGACCTAGTTGTTGTAGAAATTGTCCTTTTCCTACAAGATTAGGGTTTAAAGTTTACATGCTTTCTTTTAGTTGTGAGTTTACTTTCTCTACATAGTAGAATAGACATGATTTTATTACATCATAGTTAAATGGTTTGTTTCCTTTTCCTGCAATTAATCTTTTTCTTATTGTCCTTTATTGCTTGCAATTCTAAATTTTACTTGTAGCATAAATAATAGAATGGTCTCTAAGTAACTAAACCTCATCGTAGTGTTTTTACATACATAAAATTAGCAAGAGAAGAAAATATGTAACAACCTCGGGTTAAAGTTTCATGTAATAAAGGATAATAAAGGCAAAATAAGACCAAGGTCATGGGGCATGTATTCCAAGTTGAATGTTGGGTAAGTACATTAGTGGGCGTCACTTGTGGTTTATAATGGCTACGTAAATTGGCAAAGGAAAATAGGCAATAAATGCCGTTTAATTATGAAAATAAAGGAAAATAGGAGAAAAGAAAGGTGAAGATAAACAAATTTGCATGTAAGTGAAATTAGAGGAAAATGAAGGAAAATGAAGAAAATTGAGGCATCAATAATAAAAAATCATACGAGGATTAGTTCACAACTTTTCTCAGTTCAATTTGGCTCTCTCCTTTCATTCTCTCTCTCATACACTCTTGCACACTTAGAGTATTCTTGGAGCATTTTGACATTCTCTTGGATTTTGAGAAAGGACAAGCAAAGGAATGTGAAGGAAAACAAGGAGACAGTTGGAACAATAACCTCAACATGAGGATTTTGAAGATAACATGTTGCATGTGTGATTTCCTAGCTGAGGTGTGAATGCGTGGTATATGAATTTGTTTAGTGGTTCATTTGTTGTCATTAGCATGGGTTTTTCCTACTTTGACAATAGTTTCAACCTTTCCTTGACATTTCTTGGATAGCCCTGGTGTGATGGGATTCATTCTTGGTTGAGATCTGGATTTCCATAAGGTTTTGTAACCAGGTGAGGTGGTCTTAGGAAAATTCCCAAGGGTTGGGTGTGGAGATGGTTTTCTGTGGGAATCCCTCGACCGGTGGGTAGTGATAGGAATTTTCCTCAAGGTATGGTGAAGGAATTCTGAGGCATCAAAGCTCGGTTTGGTTTTGTGATCTTGGGACTGATTTAGGTGAGATTACGCTAGATTGAGGGTGGAGATGGTTTTACCTATGGATTCCCTGGTTAATTATATCTTGGTTTATCCCATGAGATCTAACATTCATGCTTGGAATATGGCACGGGGTTGATTGGATGAAAGAAAGATTTGGTTCAACCTAATCTATGGTCCAGTGGTACATAGAAGTCCCTGACTTGGTTAGATTTTGCATAAGTTAATAAGAGCTATTATCCTATTGTGATCTATGAGAGCTTTTACTTGTTATTATGTTGATGTGATGGTTGATTTTTCATGGTTATTATTCTGATTATATGTTCGTTATAAGCATGGTTCTATAATGTGCTCTAGCTATGGATCTTGTTCATGATTTGATAAGTACTTGAATGGTTGATGAATGCACGGTCTAACACATGTTGTTGCAGCTACTTGTGAAGGCATTAGACCTTTTTGGTGATTCTTGGATGAAGTTCAAATATTTAAGATCAGATATGCATTCATGACCTGTAACTTACAAGTTTACCATATGTTTGACGAAATGTCTAATGTGTATTTGGAAGTCTAGGGAAATTTCTGGCTTCAAGTTTGAATGTTTGGAATTTTTATCATCTTAATTATGATTCTGGAAAGTTATAGGAAATTATGGGCAATGGTTTGGAGGTTAGCCTGAAAACATGGCTCAAATCTTGGAACCGCTGGCACAAAACTTGGGAATTTAGGTCATAACCACATGAAAGAAGGCTTATGAGTGCAGTTATAGCCTCATAATTGCATGCAGGGTAGGTTAAGGGTGCAGTTATGGAGTTAGTTCAGTAAAAAGGGTTCCAACTTAGGGATTGAACACTTGGAGTGGTTTGTAGGCTCCTGAGTGGTATGTGGTCTCTGAGGGATGTCAATTTGTGGTTAGATTGTAGGCCCCACTTCCACTGTGAGGCTAGTATAATGCAACCTGCCATCAACACGAGTTGGTAGTGGCATAGTTACGCTGGTCCTAAAATTAGGGTTTTGAGATTGCTTCTTCAGGGAAGGCTCAAGGCATGTTTTAATTAAGTCTCCAGGGAGGATTTGAATTGCATATCAGGATGGGTACACTGCATAATGGCCAAGTTTTGGGCACTCCGGGGTATGACATAGTGAAGTGCATGAGGCATGACAAAATATTGTTTAACGAATGCCCCCTAAAGCCTGAAGGTAGAACAAGGAGTGGTGGCTAAGATGCTTTATGATATTTTGCAAGCACAAGAACGAAAACTGTCAAGAGACCTGCAAATCAAGGTTGCATATGCATATACATATCTGATATCAAAAAATAAATCCACAACATGGACACAACCATCCGGATAAGAAGGACCATGTGAAAAGATCCATGGTACAGGCACAACCATCCAAATGAAAAGGATCGTCTAGAAGTATAAGATCCAAGGGATGGACACAACCATATGATATAGAAGGATCATCATCATCATAAATATAAGGTCCCATAGTATGGTCACAACCATCCATATAATATAAACATGTGTACAATCATTAACGATACATAACTCCACACAGCCTAAGTTAAAACAGACAAAGCTCAGGGTCTTGCGCTCCATCCCAACTTGATCAAAGTACAAATTCTAACATGTGAATGAATGTGTTGAAGTCAAACATACTAGAAAACCACTTGATTACCAACCAATGATGTGGACCATTAACAGGCACGAGAGAAACTACCAATAATGACAATGGTCATCAAAGTATGACAATACAATCTGTGAATGTAAAAATGAAGCTGAAGTTGAACACTCGTGGAATCATCCGATTTAAGGCCAATGATGAAAACCTACCATAGGATGTGAATAACTTTCTATTAAGGCATGTAAGCTCTAAGGTACTGAAAGGGGGTTTCTAAGTCATCTTCTCGGATAATGAGCTGAAGTTGACAGGAAGTGACCCATCGAAGAGGGCCATAGTGATTCCCTCATCATCGACATGAAACAAGGAATAAAGTGGAATAAATGAGTATTATCTAGAACTGTGGCAAAAGTTCAGACAATATATAGGTAATAAATTGCAGATATAACTTCTCTTGAACATATCGGCAACACAACTTCGGAGTGTGGCAGCATTTGACTCAACATAGGACCAAGAGTCATGATGACAAAGTAAACTAGTCATATGAGAGGCAAAATGGATCACCCAAACCCATAAGGACAAGTGATTGAGTGAGGATATCCAAAACCTGAAATGAGGAACAAATGAGTTTCATGTTCAAGAGCGACATGCTGCCTATACAAGAGACTTTTCACTTTCATTTTTTCCCACTATTTCTAGCGAGTACCCCAATTATTTTTTATCATAATCTTGAAGGGGATAACATATCCTTGTCGTATAAGTTCATTCTTTGAATGAATCCATCCTAGTAAGTTTTACGAGTCCTCGGAAGGAGAAAATCGGTCTCGTCATGGTGACAAGTCTTTCGTTGTTTAATTTTTACGAGTCCGATGGAAGAATAACTCTGTGTCATTTTCATATTTAGAGAGTTTGAAAAAGAGATGAAAAAGAAAACTCCATCATGTCCCTTTTCGTAATTTGTCTCTCGAACCCGAATAGGTACGAGAGAACCTCTTGACCATTTCGATCAAGGTGTACCTTTTTCACAAATAGTCAATCCCAACCCAAAAAAGGGGTAAACGTATACTGAGACGATGTCAATTTGTTTAATTTAATGAGTTCAAAAGGGCAAGCACTAGATGATATTTTCATATTTCGAGAGTCAGAAAAGAGCTTAAAGATGACTATAGGGGGATTCCTTTTTCTTTTATTTTTAACGAGTTCGAAAAAGAGATAAAAGAAAAACTCGTTGAATAGGTCAAAAATTGTCAATGTAACCACCAAAAATATCCTGTAGCTGCAAAAAGACAACCACACATCACTGATATCAAGAAAAATAATAAAATATTGGCAAAAAATGTGTTTAAAAACTTATAAATAGACCAAAAGTAAAAACATTTTTATTGTTTCACTTGGAGTAATTGGAGAGTGCATTTTACCCCATTTTCGTTGATTCTTTAGGCAAGTAGTGTGGGAGATCTAGGGCACCATTTCACAGTTGTCGACTGTAGGAAGAGTTCTTCCTTTTCTCTTACTTTTCATACTTATTTCATGCCATTTCATATGAATTTTCGCTGGTTAAGGGGAGGATTTTCATTTTTAAAATCAGGGGTGACCAGTGCGAGTTTGATCATCAGATCCGCGCCGATCACCCCTAAGCCACAAGGCTCTTGCGTTGCCAACATAAAAATAATTTAGACAGTCACGTTGGAAGCAGAGCGGAAAATAAAACAAAAAATCCTCTCGTTAAATCAAATTTTTCAAAATTTTGACTCATGTAAAGGCATTAAAACAATGTTTATGGGTTGTTTGCAGGATATTTCGACAATCATGGTCATCAAATGGAAGGAAAGAGCCTATGAGGTAGAATATCACCAAGCTTCCCAAAGCATTGAATGTGTCAATGCTTTAAGGGATTGCAGATTAATGAAGTTATTTCGAACCCTACAACTTAGAGCTCAAAATGAGCTGTTACACTATCTCATTGGACTCTGGGATGTCGATCAGCATATCCTCATCATTGAAGATCAAGAAATAGAGCTGGAAGTAGCTGATATCTAATTCATCATTGGATTTTCCAGAAGAGGGGAAAGGGTCCAACTTTTTGGAGCTCGTATTGGAGGCGAGAGCACCAACACCTTGATTAGAAGGCATTTTCTAGGTGCAGAGACAACTGTGAGTAAGAAGGTGAAGATAGAAACCATCGACAATCTTCCCTTGAGGACGATTCTACACACCATGGCCCATATAGATGGGGCACAGGCGTTACTTGAGGCAACAAAATCACAATTCCAATACGCAATGGATTGTCTTGCTTCGACAATGTTCAACTCGTGCGAAGGACTGCTGGTCAACATGAAGAGACAACTGACCAATGGGAAACTTGAAGCAGTTCGACTTTGGATCGATTTTCGTCACTTTATTTTTGGAATGTGTGCCCCTATTTCGATACTAGTGGGTAGAGGTGGATGATACAACTCCACAAGATCTGAGGATGCTCAAATGGAGTGAGATGATGCCTTGAGGAGCAAGAGGTCAAAGGATGCATTTCCCTTCACCGTTCTTTGGTTAACTACGCCAAAAAATGATCATTGTGGATGACTATGCCTATGCTAACACAAAATTTAGAGGAGATCTAGATCTTCCTCTACCACCAGGTGCACAATGGACCGATGTAGGTAAAACTTTTTTTTGGGAAAATTTTCAAGTTTTATGAATTTTTTGTTTCAAGTGTATCTGAGAGTTCACTTGTGATAATTTTGTAGATGTAGGACCAGAAAGGCCTCTTGGAATGTCGCAATTAGCATGACGAGTAGCAGTTCAGATAAAGGATGCTCCATACGAGGAAGGAGAATATCTTATGGTAGAAATGGAACGAAATCTGGAAGTGATTACTCGAGGAATTCCAGAATATGTGACTATAAATGACACACCACTACAGTACCAAAGACATACAGTAGGAGTGTATGCGAGACTGCGTTGGTTATTAGGCCGAGTGATCAGAGTGGTCTCATGCTATCAAGAGCATCATGTGGGTGAATATCCTTTTCCTAGTAATGTTTATCTGCACTATTGTAGGATTTGAAAGCCATGTATTCTAGAACACTTATTTTTTGAGATTATGAGGAACAAACTTTAAACATAATCGATCTCTCTCTCTCTCTCTCTCTCTCTCTACTCTCTCTCTCTCTCTCTCTCTTATATATATATATAATATATATATATGCATGTTTCTATTGTCCAGTTATGTGTCCATATATCATGATGATGTGATCAATTTTTTTTATAAGTGACACAAATGTTTCTCTAAAAAATAATTTTCCAATGCATCTGTTAATGTATTCAAATTTCGTGGAATGTGTTGATATGTGATATAATCAAAATTTCTTTCTAGAAATTGAACACGTAGATACATGTGCAAAAAATTGTGTATTTATTACTGAGTAATGACCATTTAACTATAGCACGACGAGTTGTGAATCTAACTTAACAAACAAATTTCTAATTTTGAGAGAAACTACTTCTAATAACAGTTCAATAACTGCACTGTACTCGGAAATATTATTAGTTGTTCGTCCCAGGAAAATACCTTGTAAATTGATCAACTTTCTATCAGGGGAAAATAGTGCCCATGTTGCAGAGGATAAGTTCTGTGTGCTACGACAAGCACCATCAGAAAAACCAACATAATGGTTTGACAACATCTGCAAACCGAGTGGAACACAGGGTAAGTAGAGGAAACATCTTTGCAAAGCAAACAATCACACCAAAAATAAAAAGATGCACACCAATGAATTCACACACTAATGTACAAAAGTAATTACATGGAAGCACACGCAAAAAGTTCAGATGGAGCCCATTTTCAGACTCAGGTAATTGATCAACAGAGAATGAAACCGAAGTTTCACCGTTCGCATGACATGTAAGCATCAACTCAGCAAAATAGTGGAGTAATGCACATAAATGGCTATGCCGCTATGAACCCCGGGTGAGTGATGGTTACAAGTCATAGGATGAATATCCCATTGCAATAATGGGAAAACGGTAAAAACTCAGTGAGGTGGTATCATAAAAGGGGGCAAGAAAATTTTGATCTCATGACGAGGAAAAGATGCCCCCAGTTGAAAGATTTTGATAATTTCAGATTGGACCGAAATGTCAATAGGTGAGGTAACAGTAATATTTCCCATATTACCTTTGGAAAAAACTTCGTGCACCAAAACAAGTGTTTGAAAAGGATGCATTGGGTTATAATAAACAAAAGCCTCAAGACACGAAGGAATCTCTCTGAGACTTGGAAGAAACGAGGAACGATGATGGGCATCATTTTAAGGAGTTTCCCCAAGAGAGGTAATCTCAAAAATACTCTCGTTGGTGGGGAATATCTCGTTCAAGGGATCCAAATAATCCCAAGAACCAAGCCAAGAAGATTGTGAATACGTATCTAGGTGCGTAATGAAAGAGTATGACTTTCTGAAGCAGCTCCTGAAGCCAAGACAAATTCTTGATAGGATTGCTTTAAAAGACTTAGAAGCATAGCATCACCAAAAGAGTCAACCTGATACGGAATAGGGATCATCCACAGATCATTGGAGATAAATATCATATTCATCGAGGCGACATGCGGAGGTGGGAGAGAAAAAGTTCCCATTAAAGCATAATCTTTGAAAAAACCTTCCCCCATGCTTTGATATGGAATATCGGTATTTCCCACATATGGAACATTGCCATTTCAAGCACTGGAAGAAAAAAAGGACAATTGATCGACGATCACAATTTTACCCTCATGAGGAAAACGGAGCACCCGAAACAAAGAGGAAACTACAAAAAACATGGCATGGGTCAAACTTCACCCAAGTAGAAGGTTGTAATTCAAATTTGCATCTACAACCTCTACTTTTAACTCGACAGTTTTCCCTTCCAAGGTGATGGGAAAACTTGTGAGAATACCATAAGGACAGGAGCCTTTACCATTGAAGGCTTCTAAAGTGTTCGTGGACTAGTTAAGAGGTGGAGAGCTGATGGCTTTCCAACATGAAACATACATGATGCAAGTGGAAGCACCCTCATCAATGACAGTCCGATGAATCATATTTCCTTTTATAATGACTTGAATAAAAAACACAATTTGATGAGGAAGATGAGGAACATGATTTTCTAGATTGAAAGTGATCAAGTTCGAATCAGTAGGATTGATGCCTCCTATAGTAGACAATAATGATTTACACTGCGTTGAACAAGTTTGGACAAGTTTGGAGAACTTCCAAGGCAGATATTCTCGAGGGAGCTTGAGCTAAATCTGCGACAATATTGTAATGTTGAGTAGCTCTAGCATTCAGATTATAGGATGAATTCCAAAGCATGCCTTTGGGAGGTGGTCAGATGGCAGATTCATTATTAGGTCTCTCAATATGAAGAGGACCAGAACTAGGTGGAGCGTAAGTAGAATGCATTTCAGTGGTTTTATTTTCCACCGTCTTCTTTTGAGAAGTTTGATAATCTTTTGACCGGGTGGCAACATAGATTGGCGTTGTGCCACTCATCATGTAAACCTGAGAACCTGAAGAGGCAGAGGATTGTGGTTGGTCTACCAATTGAGTCTACTGAGATGGAAATGGCTCTTTCAATATAACTGAAGTCCCTTTCAATAAACGACTAACTTCTGCATGACGGGGACAATCCTTGGTGTAATGATCTTCCTCACAAATGAGGCAAGGATATTTCGGCTTATGTTTGGAGGCATCATTAGTAGATAGCTTAGGAGGATCCTGTTTTAGGGTATCATATTTTGCTTTACCTTTACCCTTATTTTTATCTTTCGAGGCTTTGTCTGCTGTGGTAGATTGGACGGCATTAACCTCGAAGGTTTTATGAGGATTTGAGGGATTTTTTTAAGGAGGATTGGAACCAGTATTCGAAAAAGATTTTTGCTTTGAAGAAGCTTTAGTGGAGGTTTGATATACCAATCCAATTATACCATCAATAGGCAGTACGTATAGAGACTTCGAAGGTGTTGGATCCAGATATGGCCTTGGATTATCATGCAAAATTTCATATAGCGTGCCAGATTGGGAACAAACCAAATCCAAATACTGGGCACGGGAAATGGCTTGATCCTCTATAACACAACCTCTCATTTCTATATCTACAATGATTTTGTTTACAAATGACTTGGTGAACCATTCGGTTAACAACTCATCAGGGATTTTATACTTGATGAGGCGATGTCGATGTCTCCATTCATTGATGTGATCAAAGATATGGGTCGCGGTATCCTGTTTCAGAGATGTGAGCAAGTGGGCACTAGTTTCATAACGAACCGGTAACTAGAAGTGGGTAAGGAAGGAAATGGCTAAATAATTGAAGTTTGCATAGGTAGCTTGAGGAAATTCGATGTACCACTTTGTGGAAACACCTGTCAAGGTTTGGTGAAAGAGGCAGAGACGAACATAATCGTCAATGTAGGAATTGGAAGAACACCATAAGTGATATGTCATCACATGGGACTGAGGGTCCTCTTTATCTTTTCCTTAGAATTTTGGGCAATTTCTCAGAATCTTAGTGGGAAATGGAGGTTAATAAGCTGAATTAAGAATCGAATCATTGGTAAGCCTTGAGACATTGGGCAGTTCCAACATCGCTGGAAATGGAAATTGTGGGTTAAAAGGCATATAGTTCCTTTGATAAGGCCCAGTCTATAGGTTCCAACCTTGTTGGTAAGGGTTTTGCCCCCAAAGTGGAGGATTTTGACCATAACGGGATTCATTTTCCCCCCACTAAGGGATGCCTTGACCATAAGGTGGATTCTACCTAGGGTAGGGTTGATATTGACCTACCATAGGTCGTTGATAACCATAAGGTGAATAAAAATTGTGTGTGACATATGAATTGTAAGGTTGCTGCAACTACTGCCCTTGGTAATAAATTTGTTGACCCTGCTACTACAGGGGTTGGCCTTGTGTCTGCAAGGTTTGATATTGTTGATATATAGGTCAGGTTTGCTACTGTAAGGGTTGACCTTGCTACTCTAATGGTTGACCTTGCTACTGCAATGGTTGACCTTGCTAATATAAGGGTTGGTTGGTTTGTTGTACAAATTGCATTTTTTGTTGCAAAGGTTGTTGAAACTGCTGCAAAGGTTGCCCCTGCTACTGCAAAGGTTTCCCCTTCTACTACAAAGGTTTCCCTTGTTGTTGTAAAGGTTGTTGAACAATTCCTTGAGGAATTCCCTATTGGTATTGATAAGTTCTGATTGATATTTGACCATATGCACTAGAAATAAGATTTTGACCAGGTTGCACATGAGGACCCATTTGTGGAATATAAGGTGGAATTTGCAGTGCTTGTGAACCACATGGAACATAAGACTGTTGGAGGGGTATCTAAGTCAAATAACGTTGTTGATACAGGATATTACCTGCCCCATCTAGAATAGATGAATCAGTGTGATTAGGAATACCACTAACAGGTTGACTTACCCCAACCATGTGAGGTTGTGATCCACTCACATTGGTTCCACTCGAGACAAGAGGTATATTTGGATCTTGCTCCCCAGATTATGAATGAGGCGGTGGCACATACTGTCAACTTGAGGGGGGAATCGAGGAACTTACAGACGTATAAATCAAAACTGTCTATTGCACCAGAATGAAAGGTTGAAATTATGATAATAGTTGTGTCGGAATAGTCAGTTGAATCGAAACTGAAGTAACAACAATTTGCACAAGGATGTGAGAGGTGATGTTAGCAATGAACGAACTAGAAGTAGGCATAGAATTGGATGACCAAATTGGATTTTGGTATAACAAAGAAGCATTGGGAGTTCCTGAAACTAGATGAGCCAAGGTCGTGTAACCATGTGGAAGCATAGTCCCACTGTTCACAGGAGGTGGTTGAGATGGAACTCTTCCTTCATAAGGAAAGCCTTCAGGGTAAATTTGTATTCGAAATCATTATCAACGTGAGGAGTGTGAGTAGTGGAGACTTCCGGAGGACCTCAAGGAGAGGTTGGAATCTCACCTTGTGAAGCCATAGGTGGAAAAATTTGGCGAGGAGGAATCCGCGATGGACGAGGAGATAACTCCAAAGGAACACACGATCGATCGTATGAACTATAAGGATGTTGAGGAGATATCACAAATGGATCAAAAAGTGGATTCAAAGAAAAAAAACATCTATGGACTCTCAGGGGCTCTAGATTAGACTCCTGGGACGACGATGAATTTCGAGGTGGGGGACGAGAAGCAAGGGGTTGGATACTTGGGAAAATTCTAAGTTCAAAGCCTTGAGCTTCAAGTGACTGTAAAATTTCAGGATGAACTCCTTGTGAAGACCCTTCAGTATCAAATGATGAAGGGGAACTGTGAGGTGAACCCAATGGTTCATCCATGATGACTTTCTCTCAAGCGCAGCAGGAGAAGAGATGATTTCTTTAAGGGATGATTAAAATTAAAATTTAAAAGGAATTACTCAATGTGAGACCAAGAAGCAACTGCATGGGTTCGACATATTTTCATTGGCAGTTAATTTTATGACACGAAACAACAAATAAATCAAAAAGGGTAGTGCTAGGCAAGAGGGTTTACCAAGTATCCGTGAACCATTATATACACATTAGCTTAAACCAAGAATTTGACGTATGAAGGCCGATATCCCCGAATGATGTGTTTGGTGTATCACGTTTACAAGGAGGCTAACTCGGTCACCTGTGGCTAAAGGATAAAAATCAAGTGGGGTCTCCCAACATATACTCGATGGTATGGGGAACACAAATTCATGCTAGTGTTGTCTAATGCATAATATTTCGGTGAGAGCATTCTCATATACTTGCCATACTGAAGTGCCTCCTATATACCCTAAAGTACTAGAGAACCTTCGATATAATTCCGTACGGGAACGAGATTTCACCCCCGCGATACAATGCAAACATTTAATGACAACTGCTATGTTTAAAGACGTCAGAACACATCACTAGCCTAGACCTCTAGATATTTTTGTTAGGTTACAAATGCTCCTTAGGTTAATTGAGGTAAATTTTAAGTTTATCTTGAATTAGGTTTCAATTTTATGGCTCAATGATGTCACCTGAATTCCTATAATGCAGCTAAATGAGAAAAATGAAAATTTTCCATTCAATGAAGGCTAAAATATTGATGGAAGAGAGACAACCAAGCAATGCATCAATCAAGCAAAATGCACCAAAACATAACTCCTTAAATTTCCAATGCAAGACATAAAAATGAAAACAAGTCTTTCACTTTCAATAAAAAATGCGATCCTATGAGAAAAAAGAATCACTTTTATTTCACTAAGATTCACTAATATTTTTGTTCTTTTCCTTTCACTTTGAATAAAAAAACCAAACTAATGCATAAGTAAAGGGAAAAATCCAATCCAAAATAACTCAAATGAAAATTTCATTCAATTTTGGTTTCGAATACAAATCGTTTCAAAAATACTTGAACGAAGAAATCCTTTCACTTTTATTTTCGAAACAATGAAATCAAAACAAGCATTCACTTTCAGTTCTACCAAAGCAAACAATTGCAATCTATGCTTGACAATGGAGTAAAAGAAATTTTCAAACTACCAAATGATTCGACACTAATGAAAATAAATTACAAGCATGAACCAAAAGTAACTTCAAAATGGTGTCCTAACTGTAACAAAACCCCTAAATGGAAGCAATGACAAGCCAAGTGATGAGTGAAGGGTGACCTATACCTAGAAACCCTAGAAGGCAATGAAGCCTCAAACACACATCAACAAAATCCAAGAGACAATTGCAATCACACAAGGATGACAATCAACCCAAACACATTTTAATTACGTTGGAAAATCTTTCATAGAGGTTGAAAATCACTGAAAACAAGAAGAAACCCTATTTTTCTTCTATCCTCTGGGATCAAAGCACCTGTTAAAGTAAAAGGGTGATGAAAGGTGGAGTAGCGTGACTATAAATTTAAAATCAGTGCTGCAAGTGCTTTTGTCAGAGCAGAAAATGTGTTGGGCGAGGAAAATAAAGGAAAAAAAAAAAAAACTTTAAGATCAAAGCAGACTCAACAATCTCAAGAAAAAACAAATGACTACATAAATCTAGAGTGATGCATACAATCCAAGAAATCGACGACTGGTAAAACTCATCAGAGGATGCAAAGGTTATAGCTTCCCCAGTGGAGTCGCCATTTTATTTTCTAGGTAAATACTCTCTGTGGACAGAGACAATCCCTCTAACCCAATGAGTGGGACTAGCAACCAATGTGACAATCTACAAGAAACTTTCCTAAATTACAACTGAAATGAGAGAAGAAGAAGGAGACCTACCTTGTTCTGATGCTATAATGTACTCCCTTTTTGAAGATATTTATCACTCGCTCCTCAGGCTCAATCCTTACTATTCACAACATTTGAATACATGCACAAGAGCCCAAATATACAACAAAGCATACAAGTACAACTAGCATAATCCATTATAATCCACTTAACATATCAAGGAGCATTAAGATAAATGATGCATTAACACAAGAATTTATGGAAAGTGAACTAATAGTTGTATATATTAATGAATAAAAGAGGAAGCATACAACCTAGGCCTTGATGTTAGTAAGCCCTCCTTGAGTGAATGTCCAAGTCCAAGCTCAATCTCTCCAAGCACTCCTTCTCCAAGCCAAAATGAATAGCATGTAAGCACTATCTCAGCATAAGGGTGCAAATAATCAGAGACCAACCATTTGGGAATGGGAGAGGATGAATATATAGGTAGGGAGAGGGAGTTAGGATCTCTCAAAAGATAGGGGAAGGTCCTCTTCTCAAGGAGGAAGCTCATAGGGATAAGATAAAAGGGAAATATTGGGAAAAATTGTCCACATCCACAACAAAAAACCTCTAACTCATCGTTCTGGAAGCCTGTAGATAATGAAGCTTCTTGTCCTCTTTGGGAAAACTTTACTTCTAGGGATCAACACAAGTATCCAAGTAAAAACTGCGCTACCAGTGCGAGGCTAGTATAGTGAAACCTAACATCAACATGAGTTGCCAATGCCATAGTCGAGATATTCCTGAAATTAGGGTTTTGAGCTTGCTTCTTCAAGGAAGGCTCAAGGCATGTTTTCATTAAGTCTTCAGGGAGGATCTAGACTACATATCAGGATGGGTACATTGCATAATGGCCAAGTTTCGAGCACTTAAGGGTATGACACTGGGAAGTGCAGGAGGCGTGACAAAATACTGTCTAACAGTGGGCAAATGTTAGGAAGGGTGGTTACATAGTAGTATCAAATGTTCTAGGTTAAAAAAATTGGACTGGATGGGATGCATGTGATTGTTATGCATGCACATTAGTCATATGCATGCATTGTAATGGCTATGGTTGTCATGTATATATTCGTTGTTATAGTTGGGTTATCATGCATGATGTGAGATGTTGATAGGATGATAACCTCCCCTGAAATTAATTAAGGTATATTTGATCATGTTTCTATTTGGTTTATCTAACATGTCATGTTTGTAGGAAAACGAAGATCAGAGATAACGAACAAAATGGTGGATTACAACTGATGTGACTCTCCATACAGATCAACTGATAATCAAGGAGATGAGTACTCTCCTGACATAGTAGATACACTAAGAAGTCTGAAGGTAGAAATCAGAAGTTACAAGGCAGATGATGACAGGATAATTGAGTCACAAGAAAGACTTGCCAGAGCTCAAGAAATGCAAGTTGAGGTTAATGCAATATCCTTCATAGCCTATCAAATTTGTAGATACAGGGACAACCATAGATCAATCATGGACAAAAGGAAAGGACTAAAAGGGAATACGGTAGCAGGTCTCGATCATGATACAGGTTGGACAGGGATGACATAGTCAAACGTGGCAGATGGTTGGATACACCTGACAGGAGAGGTAGTGCTTGTGGGTTCTATTCTAGTTTTGATTCAAAGATAAATCAGTGTCATCACCATAATCATTCTTATAGGAGTCAGAAGAAGTACTTTCCAGATGAGTTCAAGAAAGAGAAGCTTCCTACATTTGATGGAGAGATGAAGAAACCCGAAGATGCAGAAGCATGGCTACTTGGGATGATGAATTTATTCAACTTTCCTCATTATACAAAGAATTTAAAATCCAGGATAATTATTTTTAGTCTCAAAGGAAAAGAAGATATTTGGTTGGAAGACGTAAAGCATTTTAGAGGCATCAAGGTAGAAGAGTTGAGTTGGAATGAGTTTAAAAGACTCTTTAGAAAGAAGTACTTGTTTGAGAAATACTATGACGGAAAGGCTAAGGAGTTTAATGAGATGAAGATGGGTTCTATGACATATGAAGAGTACATGACTAAGTTTCTGTTGTTTATGTATGTACCTTACCTCAAGGATGAAAAGACAAAGGCCCAAAGATTCATAAGTGGGTTTCTTTTGGCATTTAAAGATCAGATTGAGTATGACGAGCCTTGGTCATTGGAGGAAGTCATCAAGAAGTTGAAGCATTGTTATGAGTAGTTGAAGTGTAAGTCTAAGCTTAAGCATGATATGAAAGGGAATGAGAAGGCTAAAGGAAAATGGTCTCAGAAGTGAGAAAGACCTCAGTGTGCATGTGATAAATAAAATGTGGCTCCTTAAAAGAAGTTTAATCCAGCTAAGAAGGGATAGAGAGGCACAAAATAAAGGTAGTGGAAAAGAAACATTGCAGTGTTGGATTTGTGGAAAATACCATCACAAGAAGGATTTTCCATTGTACCAGGGTGGTAGAACTCATATCTATAGTGCTTAGGAGGTGCATAAAATTAGGGATGTTGGTCATAACATTCCTCATATATATGCAACACCTGTAATAGATAGGTGGATCATCAAGCATCCATTATTGAGATGGAAGGAAAGCTCTATGAATGAGTTGTTTCCATTTTGATAGATCCTGGATCTAATTATAGTTAGGTTATTCCTGACTTGGTGGATAAGTGTGGCTTGAATAAAGAAGTGCATGCAGAATTTTGGTTGGTGTAGTTGGCTACAGGGACCAAGAAAAGAGTTCATCATTGGGTGAGATCTTATGCATTTGAGCTGAATAGTATGCCTACATAAACACATCTAAATGTGCTTCCATTGGGATCATATAGTATGATTTTGGGCATGGATTGGTTGTTTACTCACAAGAACAAGGTATCCTGTTATGAGAAGGCTATTGAGTGCCTGGATGATGACGGATAAAAGAGAATCTTGTAGGGAAACAAGAATCCTACATTAGTGAGAATGGTTACAACTATGCAGAAAAAGCATAGTTGCAAGAAAGGGTGTGTATTATTTGTAGTACATGTTTCTAGTGACAAGGGGAAGGATGTTGAGGATGATAAGTTCTTGAAGAGGTATCCTATTTTGCAGTAGTTTCAGGATGTGTTTGCTGTAGATATTTCAGAGTTACCGCCTCATAGGGAAGTTGATTTCTCTATTTAGTTGGTACTAGGATCAACACCAACATCAAAGGCACCTTATAGGATGAGTACTCTAGAGTTGGTGGAATTGACGTAGCAACTGAAGGAAATGCTTGATAAATGATACATAAGGTGAAGTGTGTCACCTTGGGGTGCACCAATGTTGTTTATGAAGAAGAAGGATGGTACTCTTAGGTTGTGCATTGATTAAAGGCATTTAAACAAGGTGACCATCAAGAACAGGTACTCATTGCGGTAGATTGATGAATTGTTTGATCCGCTGAAGGGAGCAACAATGTTTTCAAAGATTGATATGAGATTAGGATATCATTAGGTGTGCATCAAAGAAGAAGACATTTACAAGACCACATTCCATACCAAGTATGGGAATTATGCGTTTGTGGTGGTTTCTTTTGGTCTTACTAATGCTCCAACTACTTTCATATTTGATGAATAGTGTGTTGTGTCCTTATATAGAAAAGTTTGTGATGGTATTCATTGATGATATAATAGTATATTCTAAGAATGAGGAAGAAAATGTAGATAATCTGAAAACATTATTGAGATAGTTGAGAGAAAATCAGTTGTATGCCAAAGTTAGCAAGTGTAGTTTCTTCCAGACTGAAGTTCATTACTTGGGGCATGTTGTTTCCAAGGAAGGTATAACAGTGGACCCAAAAAATATTAGAGCTATCATGGAGTGGCCAAATCTTGGGAATGTGGATGAGGTCAAACCGTTCATGGGACTAGTAGGTTATTATAGGAGGTTCATCAATAACTTCTCAAGGATTTCCTATCCTATTACATATTTGCAGAGAAAAGGAAAGACGTTTGAATGGATTGAGGAGTGTGCAACTAGATTTGAGTAGTTGAAGCATTGTTTACAAATGCTCTAGTCTTGAATATTACAGATCCTGATAAGGAGTTTGTAGTTTGTATAGATGGTTGCAAGAAAGGACTTGGTGGAGTTCTGATGCAGGAAGGACATGTGGTATTATATGAGTGAAGGAAGTTGAATGAGAACAAATAGAACTATGTGACTCATGATCTTGAGTTGGCAACTGTCATTCATGCCTTAAAGATGTGTAGGCATTATCTTCTTGGTAGGAGGTTTATTCTGATGAATGATCACAATGGAATAAGGTACTTGTTTGACCAGCTTGTTGGGTTGTGTTATATTCTTTCCACGACTAGCCCATGTAGTTAACCCGGGGGTTAGAGGGGGGGCAGAGCCCCCCCTTCATTGTGCCGGTTGCGTAGCGGGGGGGTCACAGGGGGTTTGAGGGATGCATGTAACCCCACTCTATGGGGTTCAGGGTAGCGCCCAGGAAAATTTTGGTTTTGGAACCTATGTTAGGTTGGGCAGACCCACCTATGCTTTTGTCCATGATTTTCGCACATGTTTTTGGACGCAATGATTTTCGGTCCATGGTATTGGATGCTTCGGCATGTATAAATATGTATTCTAACATTGAAAGGAACATAATGAGAAATCAAGCTGGTAGTCCCGGTTTTGGGATCCAGGGGAAAATCTCTGTGTATATGTGTTTTATGTGTTATGGTCTCACATTGTTTATTTTATGTGTTTTAGAATTTGTATGCAGGTAATTTCTGTATGGGGTTAAAACCTACACAACCTAATCTAAATGTCGAGAAATCTAGATGGTTGGATACCCTTAGTGGATTTGACTTTGAGATTAGGTACATCAAGGGTAAGGAGAATCGGGTTGCAGATGCTCTCAGTAGGAGAGTGAAAGTAAATCATATTTCAAATTTGAGATATTATGGGATAAATTTGTAGGAGAAAATATTGTAGGCAAGACAACATGATGACATGTATCAGCAACTAAAGCACATGTTATGACAACAAGGTGTAGGTGATAGGGATGAGGAGTATCACCTCATGACAAATGGCTTGGTTAGATTCACGAACAAGATTTATGTTCCAAATGACAGTGAGCTCAAGAAGATTATCTTGAGTGAGTTTCATGTCAAGTCATATTCAGGTTACCCGAGATATCATAAGACATTAACAGTACTTAAGAAGTTCTACCATTGCACAAAATTGAAGAAAGAAGTGGTTGATTATGTTGCTATATTCTTGGACTGCTGACAATTATAAAGTAGATTATAAGCAACCAATTGGTTTATTGCATCCTATTTTGATTCCAAAGTGGAAATGGGAGGTCATTTCCATGGAATTCGTTACAATTTTGTCAAGAAAATCGAAGCAAAATGATTCCATCATGGTTGTGGTTGTCAAGTTGAGTGAGGTAGCTCAGATCTCCATCGGGGAAATAGTGAGGCTTCATGGTGTTCCTAAGAAGATTATACCAGACAGAGATACCAAGTTTACTTCCAAGTTTTGGAAGGAGTTGTTTGCAGGTTTGGGGACAAAATTTCCATCATTTAATGGTTCATGTTCCTAAAAAACAAAAAGATGTTAGAAGTTTTCTAGGTCTTGTTGGATATTACTAAAGATTCATCACAAATTTTAGCAAGATTGATTCACCTTTATTTTCTTTACTAACAAAATATTCAGAGTTTTGTTGGACAAATTTATGTTAGAAGGAATTTGAGGAAAACAAGGAAAAATTGATGACTACACCAACCCTTAGAAGCCAAAATTGGACTTTGTCCTTTCATATATACAGATGCATTAGAAAAGTAGTTGGGGCAACACTAGGGCAGCTTGAGGGTAAACTTTGTTATGCCATTTACTTTATTATCAAGAATGTGTCCAAATATGAGCTTAACTATACATTTAATGATAAATAACTCTTAGCTTTTGTACATTCTTTGAAAAAATTTAGGCATTACATTACTAACTATTAGGTATTTGTACATACTGATCATGCAACAATTAAGTACTTTATGAAAAAAATATATGTGAATGCTTGCATAATTATGTGGTTATTGTTACTACAATAATTTGATCTAACTATTGTTGAAATATGAGGAAAAGAGAATTTTTTTTGTAAACTTTCTTTTAAGACTAACCTTGTCAGTAGAAGATGAAGAAATGGTGGATGATATGCTCCCCGATGAACATCTATTTTCGTTCTCACTCTTATCTCCATGGTTTGCTAACATAGTTAATTTATTAGCCGCTGTCTAATTTCCTCCTCACTTATCCTTGAAGGAGAAAAGAAGAATTGTCAAAAAGAGTGTCTCTCACACTTGGACTGGGGTTAGCCTCTTCAAGTTGGGGATTGATAAAATCGTGAGAAGATGTGTGAGGGATGATGAAGTATTTCACATCCTCTCAACTTGTAAAGATGGACCCTGTGGGGGGGATTTGTCTTCCAAAAGGACTACCTATAAGACCATGCAAGAAAGATACTACTGGCCAAACCTTCACAAGGATGCCCAAAGATACACAACATAATGTGATGAATGCTAAAGAATGGGGAAAATTTCTCAAAGGGATGCAATTCCTTCAAAATGACTTTTGAGCCATTTGAGAAGTGGGGCATGGACTTCATTGGTCTTATCGATCTTCCATCTAGACAAAAGATATACATCATCGTGTGTATGGATTACCTGACTAAGAGGGTTGAGGTGAAAGTTGTAAAATAAATGACCGGGAAGAAGGTGGTTGAATTCTTGAGGGAAAACATATTTTATAAGTTTGGATTCCTAAGAGAATTAGTGATAGACCAAAGCTCCTATTTCTCCTCCAATCTAATTGAGGGGATCATGATGCAACATCATATCACCCTCAGGAAAATGGGCAAGCAGAGGTGACTAATAGAGCATTGGAAATCACTGTAGGTTTTAACCCCATACAAAAATTACTTGCATATGAATTCTAACACACAGAAAAATAAACAATGCGAGAGCATAACACATAAAACACATATACACAGAGATTTCCCACTGGATCCCAAAACCGGGACTAC
>APFE030455244.1:26169-42082 GCA_000404065.3 Pinus taeda | reverse complement strand
TTGTCCCACAAATCCTTCACCGTAGCTTCCCCTGATACATTCAGCAATATTGAATCTGAGACACACAATCGTATTGTGCTCTTTGCCTTCCGATCCAACTTCTTCCATTATTAATCGGACACTCCCGTTGGTTTAGTACCCAGATCTACCACAATCCACTGGTCTTTATCCACCAACAGATCCTCCATCTTGAGTTTCCAAAACTCAAAACTCTGACCATTAAATTTCTCGATCTCTATCTTTCCACCACTTGCCATCTTCTTTCACCACCAGAATCGATCTTGCAGATCTCCCACTGAACAGGGTCTACCACAGCCCTGAGCGAAACCCCTCAGCAACACAGGCATCCCCTTGAAGCCAAAACTGCTCTGATACCAAATGTAGCTTTTAACCCCGTACATAAATTACCTGCATCTGAATTCTAACACACAGAAAAATAAACAATGTGAGAGCATAACACGTAAAACACATATACACAGAGGTTTCCCACTGGATCCCAAAACCGGGACTACCAGCTTGATTTTTCATTATGTTCCTTTCAATGTTACAATACATATTTATACATGCCGAAGCATCTAATACCATGGACTGAAAACCATTGCATTCAATACCATGGACTGAAAACCATCGCATCTAAAAAACATGTGTGAAAATCATGCACAAAACCATAGGTGGGTCCACCCAACTTAACATAGGGTCCAAAACCAAAATTTTCTGGGGCGATGCCCTGAACCCCATAAAGTGGGGTTACGGGTGCCCTTCAAACCCCATGTTAACTATGTGGAAAGAATATAACACAACCCAACAATCATAATATCCAAGGTGATTAGAAACAAAAAAATGATTGGGAAAAAAATACTTGTTGAGTGCACTTTGACCAACAACAACACTTGGAAGACCACGACTGAATTCACCCCCTTTAAGCTAGTATATCGAAACAAAGCCTTGTTAACCATTGAGTTCGAGTATACCACACTAAGTATGGAAACATAAATTAACATGGATATCACCAAAGAACATGAAGAAAGGTTGCATTGATTAAATGCACTTGATGGATACATGATGCAAGCCTTATTTCATACCGAAGTGGTTCATTTACAAAGAAAAATTTGGCATGATAAACATATCAATACTAGAGCCTTCCAGGAGGGAGATTGAGCCCTCTTGTATGAATCTAGCTTTAAATAATTTGAGGGAAGTTCATCAATAGATGGTTAGGACCTTATCTAGCTGTAAAATTCTATGATAATGGTTAAGTCCAAATCAAAAAAATAGATGAAGAGTAGATTCCACTTTTGGTGAATGGTAATTGATTGAAATTATACAAGAAGCCCCTCTTTAGGGCTGAATTTACTAATGAAATAAGAAAGAATCTAAATTTGATTGAGGACATTAGAGCTCCCAGTACATTAACCCTCTAATAACTAGAAAAAAAAAAGGAAAAAAAGCATAAAGTGAAAACCTCCTATGAGGCACTTGAGGTAGGCTCATTAGCTGAAAACCTCTCTGAGGTAGCTTGTGAGTCTAAGAATAAAGATACCCAGGTGAAAACCTTCCTTGAGGCACCTATGGTAGATCTACTAGCTAAAATCCTCTATGAGTCAACTAGTGGGCCTTAAGAAAAAATAATAAAAAAAGAGAAGTATTGAAGAAAATGTTTTATCTCACCTTGACGTATGTATAGGTATCACATAGGAATATTAGAAAGGAAGTATAAATAGGACAACCGGCACATTTGGCCTAGAACATCATTTCATGTACTCTCATAAGGCTCAAGAAACACCCCCACACCATTTTCCTTTATTACCTAACATCCATAACATCATCTCAACATACCCAAGGCTTTTTTTCCTTGAGTTGCTACAAGAAAGTCTTGTAATTTTACAAGATCACCCAGATTTGGTAAGAATACATATTGAATATTCCCTATACATACAAGCAAGGAAAAAGAATCAAATGCTTCTTGATATGCATCCATTCCACCAACATATCTCACCCTTTAGTTTTTCCTCCACTATTCATCATTTTCTGTCCACAACAACTCAAAATCCTCAACTTTTCCATCTTAGTCACCATCAACAACATTTCCAATTTCACCACCAACCTCTCCTTGAATTATCAAGACTCTCTAATGAGCCAGAAGAATAAAATGATGAGCATGAATAATTTATGTCACTGCTATAGTAGAATACACAATCCTGTAGCAGCCTTCAAAAACCCAACATGACCAAGTCTCTAGTAGTCTTGAAGAAAATCAATACACGATAAACATTTCCACACCTCTAGGAGCAACTTTGATGACAACTCTTAGCTTAATAAAATCACCCTAAGTAGTTACAGGATTTCATGTAGGCTGCTACAAGATCTCCTATCCAACGACAAGAACATAAAAATCACCTGTAGAAGCATCAAAGCCGCCCACAAAAGCATCAATATCACCTGCATAAGCATCAAAGGTAAGGTACCAGGTATTAATATCCTAACCTCACCCTTTGCACTTGTCACAAGCATGAGAAAATGTTAAAAGTGTAAAGGACAGATGGATTTATAGCCAAATTAATCTAGCGGGGGTCTCAGCCAAATTTAATAGAGGACTTTACCTTTTCTCCAAGTCACCCACAGGTGTGGAAGAGAATAAAACAAAAGTTGTAAATGATTCAAAAAGTAAACAGTTATCACTTACTGATAAACGAAGACATGAAGTGCAAAGGATGGCAAGGAGTAGGTGGGGATCAAATCACACATTATGCATTGAGCCCCATCTCATCAACCACCAATAAAAAGTCCACTTAACTTAGGAACACTTTAAGATTATTACTTCGTGTTTTGCATGAAACATTATTTAAAATTCCCAATGAGACCTGCCACCACTACATGAGAAAGATATAGTTATTAGGCTTCAAAATTGTTTGCTATAGGATCCTACGAACATATCTATAGGATACATGCAGACTGTTATAGGATATAGGTTGATTGTTATAGGGTATCAAATTCTTACCCAAAACATCCACAAAAGCCTCTAATGTGTTGAAAGGTAAGGGTCTCCTAAAAATTCCCACACTCACATTTTGCATAGGGATAAGTGCTCTAATTGCCTCAATTTATCAAGTAGAGTTTCTTGTGTTAGACATCTAAGTCAAATAGAGAAGCAACCAAGTAGTTTCTTGCTTTTAAAGTGTACAAATTGGAAAATGGTGATGAATTGCATGGATTAATTACTTGAAAATTCCTCTCCTTCTCTATTGTTGAAGAATGAACATTTTCTCTAAGTTACATGATCCATTGCTACCATAGGAACCCCTATTTCATCTAGCAACATAGAACCAATACTCGCTTTAAAACATTTGTTGACCAAATATGTGAGAAATTGTGACATGCCATGGGATGGGGGTTTAATAGAAGAGAACCCACAAATACAAATTGGATTCATCAGAACCTTGAGGTCAGGGATATCTTCGAAAACAATAATTGGCTAGGATTCTTTGAGAAATTAAGAAATTATGATGATAAGATTTCCTTATAATTTGATCTAAACCTGCAACATCCTGAAGGCCTTGAAATAGTCACTACAGTTAAGGGTTTGATAATATATATTGATGAAGACCTATTAGTAGAGTCACTATCCTTCATGAGGGGATTAAATGGAGATAGGAACAAAGACATGAAGCAATTAGTGAAAAAATAGGATTTTTCCTACTTGATGAGAAACTTAAAGAAGATATGGACGAGATCAATAGGGAAATCCTACCACACCCATTGGATGAGGTTGCATATCATATCCTTAAATAATTTTATTTTGAAGGTAGATTAAACATGTTCTATGCATACCAGTTTAGGCTCCTTTATCAACTCTATTTCCAAGTTAACTTACCTGTCCATGAGAAGCTTAACATCCCACATTTTCTCCTTCAATCCATGAAAGAGATGAGCACGAAAGTAAAATAAGGGAAACATAATTACTTGTAAAATAATTGAATCATTAGGTTAATAGTAATGGATGCCTTGGAATACCTTCAGAACCCCATTCCTTGGATAGGTTTTGATTGACATGGATATACATGCTTTTCTAGAAGCCCAAGTTGAACCTTAGATAGAGTTGGTTGAGTTAGAAGAGGAAAACACAGAGGTAGAAGTAGAGATAGAAACAAAGTTAGTATAACATTAGACAGGGCTATCAGATCCACCAACATAAATAGAATTGGTTGAAACAAACTGGCCAGGTTACAATTAGCAGGGGTAGGAGCCCAAGTTGAAATAGCAGTGCTACAAATCGAGTCCCAATAAAAGACAATAGAGCCACAAGAGAACATTGAGATGCCAAGGAGTTTGACTAAAAAGATAAATAAGGAGGAAAAATAAATCCCTGTTGTATACAATGGAGGGCAAGAAAATTTAGAGGAGGAAGAAAACGAGATTGTTGCTACATTGTCAACACTAAGCACTCCAACAAAACCCAATGTAAGAAGACCTAGAGAACCTCCTATTTATTTTAGAAGAAGAAAGAGTACTAGCATAAAGTTTACTGGAAAGCCTAACCACCCATATCCCTTTGCTATAACACTCAAAGAAACTCCTAGCCCTGATAAAGAAGGGCCTCAAAAAGATGAGCATAAACCAATGACATCGATGGTGAAAACAACAATAGCACCAACACTTCCTGAGGAAATAAAGTTGCAAACATAACCAAAAGGAACAAGTGCTCAACTTGCAGGGCTACAGGAGCAGACAACAAAGTTACAAGATGTTGACAAAATGACAAATCAGTCACCTCCAAGAACATCCATTGATTTTTATTCTTGGATTGAGTTAGGTAAAGTAAGTCTTGTACACCTAGTAGCACCAATATTATTTCTGGAGGTTGAAAAAGAGAAAGATAGAACTCACATATGGAAGAAAATTGCACAATCCAAGGGAATTTTTGATGTTGGTAGGATGGAGGAAGAAATAAAAAAAAGATGAGAGAGGACATGGGACTCCTTAAATTTGATGAAGAAAATGAAAGGGATAGCATAAAAAGAGAAAAAAAGCCAATAGGGGACCACTTGTAGAAAACCCAAGTACTATTGCAGGAGAAAGAAGCTCAACCTGTAACCCTTGAAATCATTGTAGGCATCATGGCCCACATTTTCATGGAAGTAGTGAGTTGTAGGGAACCATCCAAAACTTACTCCTTGTCTCTAAAGGAGTAGTGGTGCCAATTTAAAATTAAGATGTTCACACAAAGAAGATCTCTCTCTCTCTCTCTCAATAGGTTGTTAAATAATTCATTGAATTTTTCCTTCAGTGCAACATATAAGACAAGGCTAAGATTGTTGAGTTTTACATTCACAACTTGGTGTTGCCTAATATGACCATATGAGAACCAAATCCATATTTGGGAGATACATAATTGATGGCCCTAACATCTTGGTTAAGGCATGAAAATTCACTGCAAAGGAAGTACAACGATCCATGGACATAAAGATGAAAGAAGCACTTTGGATTAGACTAGAGCACCCTAATCCAACCATACTCACTTCTACCCATGCAATCATAACAAAGGATCCTGAAATGGTGAATATTTGCAAACAAAGGTTGGTAGGGGCCATCCTCCACTTTGAGGATACCTGCAGACTATTGGGAAAATAGGGTTCCCTACAACATGAAGATTAGGGAATATCTTTCCCCTAACATGTCACAGGTTGCACTAAAAAAAAAAAAAAATTATATAAAATAATGATTTAGAAACTTGAGACACAATGGATTTGACTTTGATTTAATACTTCTTTGTTGCTAGAACTTTAGGAACATCAAATCCAAGAGGAAGAGTCAAGAGAGTGGCAGGACATTGACAAAGAAAATCACCTCCAACACAATGTGGGATGTTAAATAGGTGATCAGGGAAATGAATGAGGAAAAGTAGAGAAGGGAGGAATACTAGGTTGCTTAGAGGATGATAAATACTTTCAATGGGGGGTATGAGTGGACTCCAATTAGGTAAAAATAAGGCCCATCTAAACTTTCCTATGCACATAAAGGTTGTATTATACCTCTCCTTATGCATTTAATAACATTTTCCTAGCTTAAATAAATTCTTAGGAAGGTTAGAGATATTTATCATACTTTATGTGCCTAATGTGCTTATGATGCATGATATTAATAAGATTTGACATAGATCACGAGGATATCTAGTCGGATAAATTTATGGTGCCCATCTCTTTCTACAGGAAGATCAAACTTAATTGGCTTGAAGCACTAATTTCTCCTCCCTATAGTTGCGAGGTCACTTAGGGAGCATGATCCTGCTATTTACGAATTTCGGAGGGAAAATAGTCCTCCTTTAAAGGAGGTTTCCACTAACTCATATTGTATAAATACAAAGCTCAAGTACTCCATTAGGGAAATAATAAAAGTCATAATAAGCTAGCAGTAGATGAGTTAGTAGAAGAATTAGCTTAGAAGTTCTAGTTCTAAACCTTTTCACGTACAAGCACTTTTTCTTATTAATGAAAGGAATCTTTTGTTCTTAAATTGTTTGTCCTTTAGGGATCTAAACCTCCTTGGGTTAGCACCCACACCAGGTGCTTAAGACCCGATTATACTATTATATTTCATGCACTTTTTCATTTATATATGTTTGCAAATTCATTTATGAATATTGTTTTATACAAGGTTAATTAGTTATCTTGTTTACTGTCCTTCTTGAAAAGTACTTTGAAGTACTAGATGGTAGTCCTAGTAGTGATTATTTTTTTCCATTAACACCTCTTTTCATGCAATAAAATTCACTTTTCTTTCTAATCTTTAGATATTGTTCATCATTTCTATGTGTTGTAGTTATACAGTTTTTTATTTTGCAGAGTTACAAGAGACTCTACAGTCACCCATTCGCTGAAGATACCTATCTATCATTGACATAAGGACATGGAAATTCATTTTTGATCATCCTTTGGCCTTTTCCTATCTCATTTTACGTTGAAACCATATGCTTAGCGCATTTTCCTGCTCACTAGATTGTCTCCTGTAGCAAAACAGAGACTCTTGTAGTAGTTTACATTTTGTATCCAAGACTCATCTAAACTTGCATCTGACACATAGATAATATTATTTTATGTGTTAGAACATCCCCAATACCTTAAATATGAAGTTTAGGAGCTGAGAAACCAAGTAGATATTTGACCTAGTTGCTATAGAAATTATCTTTTGCTTGCAAGATTAGGATTTGAAGTTTACATACTTTCTTTAAGTTGTGAGTTTATTTTCTTTGCACAAAAAAATATACATACTTTTTATTTCATCATAATTAAAATGGTTTGCTTCCTTTTCTTACAATTAATATATATTTTCTTATTGTAATTTATTTCCTAGAATTCTAAATTTGACTTGTTTTTACCTACATAAAATTAGCAAGAGAAGAAGATAATACATGCTACACACATAATTCTGACCCATCTTGAGTTTGTAAAAACCCTAGGTTGAAAATTAAAGTTGAGACCCTTGGGAGTTGTATTCTTGTTGTAATACTAAGGACCAACATACATGTTTGAGGATTGTATACTTTATGGTTCAACAATTTAAATGATTGCACCATTCTATCAAACATGTGTGAGTCGTATCTGCCCTCAAAAGAGAGTTTCCCTTTAAGTGATACCCCACATCCTTATTATTTGATTCCAATAATACAACACCATTTGTTGTACATTGAATGTTGGGCCTATGGAATTCCTTCTAAGCCTGGATGTTGGTAGACTCCCCCCTATTGAAAATGACAACTTTATTCTAGGTCTTAGTCCTGCGTACCATGATCCCCATCCACCTTCTTGATGAGCTACCTTGGAATAATTTGAGAGAGTCCTCATTGTTCTCATACTTTGTAGGATATGATGTGCTCAACTCCAAATTTGTACATATTCTAGTGATCCCTCCTTATTTGTAGTTCCTTAGATTTGATTTTGTCGGTCATGCCATTCTTATATCCCTTACTTTGAGACTCTCTCCAACTGGCTCATATTAGATCTTTAGATCCATTTTCTTATTCAATAGGGATTCTTAGGTTGTTTCATTTACCCTCCCCACTATTAAGGGGCATCAATTCTTATGTACCTAGATCAATTGTAATTATTATGATTCTATGTTGGACTTGGCCTGTTTAATATAGGGATATGTATGTAAGGTTGTTTGTATCATTGTATTATATTCTAACTTCTTTTCACCATCCTCATATTATACTATATTAAGACATTATTTTGTCTCACTCACGTGGTCCCTTTCTACCATGAACATTATTGTATCATTGTTATGAGATATCTTCATGAACATCAATGTGCCTATCTCATATATATTGAGATTTTGTACACCTATTACCTTTTGACTTTATTGTCAGAATGACGTTTTTCATGGTTCTTATATGCATAGTCATCCTTTCTTGGACACTTATCTCCTTCCTTGATCTTCTCAGAGCGTGGTAAAAAGAAAATTATGATCTATTTTGGTCATATAATTTTTATACTAAACTCGCACATCTAGGGGAAAATTGTTATCACCTAAAAATTGTTCACTTCTGACACTTACACAGATTTGTTGAAGTACATCATGCAATCATACATGTTTTCCACCCATTTCAATTCAATTTCTTCTACTAGGCATCCAAAAACTTTTGATACAACCTTGGATTCTCACCTATTAGGGATAATGCACCTTTAATAATGCATTATCTAGTATAGAAAGTACCCTTGAAAACCACTAGGCCATAAAAACCTCAATTTTACACTTGAAATTTTCTAGAAATAGAAAGTAGTTTTAAGTGGACAATTTTAAACCCTAATTGCTATTCTTAACCCAGATATAGTGATGGTGAATTAACGACTACTTTTATTGTGATGTCAAGGATGTTTAACCACTCTTTTCCTATAAAAGAAGGTAGAATGTCCCTCCATCCCTCCATCCATCCATAGTGGGCACATGCTTCTAAAATCACACCAAAGATCTTGAGGTTTCTTTCCTCTTGATAGTTGTAACCTAAGTCATTGAGTTTGGTGAACAAAATTGGAATTTCACTGCTAGGCAAATTTATTCGATGAGGTTCACAAATCTTAAGTGAAACATGAACACAAATAATTTCACAAAATCCGTCTCAAGGTTATTGCATGAGAAGGGAACAGATTTGGAGACCACCACGAATTGCATTAATGACCAACTTAATTAGAGTGACCCTTCCCCAACCACGAGGTTCAAGATTCAATTTGAATGAGACGGGTATGACGGTACTTGTTAGACCTCATCCCCTCAAACTCTGGCATGTGTCCCTTCTCCTCGGATTTTATTAATAAAGAAAATTTAATTAATTATAATTATTAACATAATTTAATTATATATTTATTATCTAACACATAATTTAAAAAAATATGTTAATCCAATATTAATATATAGTCTTTAATATGTATTGCTTAACATTATAATTTTAATATAATTAATCTATAGTTAATTATATATTATAACTAATTAATTGATATTAATTAATTTAAAGCATACTTTTTTAATTAAGAATTAATACATGCTTACTTTGATTTGGTGTTGATTTAAACATTAACTCACAATTAACAATAAACACACATTCATACCTTTCGGTACTATTATTAGAACATGAATGAATTTCATCGATAATTTTTATTATATTAAAACCAAGTTTTCATCAGCGATCAAATATCACATTGATATGCTCAATAATTACACAAAAAGGTTCATAGTCAACATTGGGGGTATTGCACTCCTTATTTGTAATTACTTAGATTTGATTTGCTTGGTCACACCATTCTCAAATCCATTAGTTTGAGCCTCTCTCCAACTCTTCAGGGGTATCAATTCCCATGTACCTAGATCAATTGTAATTATGATGATTCTATGTTGGACTTAGCCTTTTTAATCTAGGGATATGTATGTAAGGTTGTTCATATCATTGTCTTATACTCTAGATTCTTTTCACAATCCTCATATTGGACTATATTGAGAAATTATTTTGTCTCAGTCACTTGGTCTCTTTTTACCATGCACACCATTGTATCATCATTATGAGATATCTCCATGAAAATCAATATGCTTATCTCATCCATATTGAGATCTTGTACATCTATTACCTTTTGACTTTATTGTCAGAATGTGGTTTTTCATGGTCCTTCTATCCATAGTCCTCCTTCCTTGGACACTTATCTCCCTCCTTGATCTTCTCATAGCATGGTAAAAAGAAAATTATAATGTATTTTTGTCATACAATTTTATCTTAAACTCACACATCCAAAGGCAATATGTTATCACCTAAAAATTGTTTACTTGTGACACTTACACAAATTTGTTGAATTACACCATCCAATCATGCATGTTTTCCACCCATTTCAATTCACTTACCACTTCTACTAGGCATCCAAATTTTTTTGATACAACCTTGGATTCTCACCCATTACAACTACTACACCTTTAATAATGCAATATTGAGCATAGAAAGTACCCTTGAAAACCACATTGGGCCATAAAAACCACAATTTAACTATTTCCACTTGAAATTTTCTAGAAATGAAACATAGTTATAACCCTAATTGATATTCTTAACCTTGATATGGTGATGGGGAGTTAGCACCTACTTTTATAGTGATGTCAAGGGATCTTAACCATTCCTTTTTCTATAAAAAAAAGGCACAAGGTCTCTCCATCCATTCATAGCATGCACATGCTTCTAAAATCACACCAAAGATCTTGATGACTCCTTCCTCTTGACAGTTGTAACCTAAGTCATCGGGTTAGCAAACAAAATTGCAATTTCACTATTGGGCTAATTTATTCAATGACGTTTACAAATCTCAAATTGAACATGAACACACATATTTCACATGAATATTTTGCGAAATTAGTCTAAAATTATATTGAAATTCATTTCAAGTTCATTATGAAATCACAAGATATTCAATGAGGTTTGGAAAAAAGAAGAAGAAGGTTAAAACCTACTCACTTTAAAAAATAAAAAATTCACTAACATAATGTTGTCTCTAAATTTCAAATTTGACAACCACGGAGGGAGAGACGAATACCGTTTAAGTTAGCTTTGGGAGAATGGTGGGAGTCATGTTGTTAATTTACATAGAACAAGACATTTTGTAATAATTTTTTTCCTATTTTAATAATATTTTTCATTTCTATTTGTTTATCTTTATCTTCACAATTTGACATGTTATTTTTTCATTTATACCATACACATTTAATTCTATAAATTTATATTTAATACTATAATAGAATATATAAAATAATTAAATATATAGAAACATATGTAATTAAAAAAATATTTAAATATTTAAATTTTGTTGTCATTTATTATTTTTAAATACATATGTGTATATTTTTTTTCTTTTCTAAGTTATACTAATTCTATTAATGAAAAAAGATATCATACACTGAGGCCTTAGCCTGTACTTAATCATGCCAGAGAAATGGCAACAACCAGCAAAATCTAGATCTGAACTGCCCAGAAGGGAAACCAATCCATAACAGAAAAGAGTTCATAAAATTAGCTTGTTGCCCACGCAGCGGAAACTAGCAAAGCATCAAGTTTGTTTTCATTGTATCTAATGAGACGAAAAATCCAACTAAAGAGCTGAAAATCATAGTTTTTTCACCGAAACCTCGTTGAAGCAAAAACTAAAAAATAGAGTCCTAAAAACCTGAGACACGTAGCATGCTGAGTGGAAAACTGTGTGGCGGAAGCGTGGCGCGCTGAATGGTAGAAAGGTGGCAGACAATGAAGCCGACACGCGGCATCAAGGTGGCAGACTAGGGACGTGGCGGAGACGGAGGGTGTTCCTCCACAATGAAGCACCTGTACTCCTCCATGTTGCCACCTGCCAGAAGCGAGGTCTCTGTGTTGCCAGCTTGCAATGTCGGGTGTTCTTCCTTGATGAGACAGCAGTAAGGGTCCTTTACCTTGTCTATATGCTAAGCCTCGTTCACCTCCTTCCCTGCACATCTCATCTTTTGCTCCTAGTTTCGCTCCCCTGCTCCTTGAATGCTCATCTGAGCTAGTTCTGGTATGGCTTTCGTGTGACTGCACCTTGCTATGGTGCGCCAACCACCAGCAATGTCCGATACCCCAATTTCCCTGGTGTTGCTACCCCCCGTCGTTCCTTTCTCCTCAATTACATTGGTGCATCCACCAGCCTCTGTGGCTTGTTCGTCAGTGATCTACTCTGCCTTGTGAAACAGAATGGTGATGGTGGCTGTGATGAGGGGCTTGTTCAGGGTGGAGCGGAAGGTGAATTGGGCATTCTAGGAATGCAGTTGAGGAAGGGGTGGAGAACCTCTAGGAGGCGAGGCAGAAATGGAAGGGAAGCTGCTGGGAGGCGAGGCAGAGGCCACCGAGCGGAGGCGACCTCTTCCACTGCATGTATTTGGGTAACGTCCGGGGATTTGCTCAACCAGAGAGGAAGTGATATCCGAAGCAAGAGAGTGTTGGGGGCAACTCAGGCTCCCTCGGCTCCTGCCCCTGTGGCTGCGCATACAGTGTCGCACCATACTATCTGCAGGCGAATGCGAATTTCTTCTGGAATTGGGCACAATGGGGTGCAATGACCCAATTGAGCTTGCAGATTGCTCAGCAGAGGGATGAGCAGCCAGGGCCGAAGGGAAGATAAAATGACAATCTAGGCTATGGGTGAAGTGGATGCCCTGGCCGAAATCAATGCAGCAAAGGAGGTGGTAGCGTCTCCTGGTGGTTGTGCGGGAGCTGGGTACAGTCGCGGCTTGAGGGCAGAGGTTGCAAAGGTTGATGGGCAGAAGCAGAGGTGAAATTCTCCCGAGAACTCATGTTTGCACAGAGCCGAGTTGATGACAGTTAACAGGTTGGAGGCAGCGCTTGCATAAGGTGCATTTATGGCGATTGTAAATGCCATTTTTGGACCTCTGTGCCAACCTGCGGGAGGCCATGTGGTCTCGCCACATGCCAACCCAGTTGGCTGCCACCTCACTGTCCTTAATTATCACCCAAATCCGGGAATGTGTATATTTTATTTAAATCACACAGTTAAATTATTAAATTTATATCTTTATACAATTTATTAATAAATGTAATATTCGTAAATACAGAATTAAATATTAAGAAAATATATGTGAAATTAAAAAAATATTTTAATCTTAATTTTTGTATTATTTATGAAGTGGGTTAATTTTCATTTATACTATGACACATTTATTATTTATAAAATTTATATATTATAAACATATGTCGCAATAAATATAAAGCTAAATATTAAAAAAACATATAATATATTAAAATCTTAATTTTATTTTGTTATCATTTATTATTATTATTTGTAAGTCAACAATTTTCTATTAAATCATGAAAATGATACATCATGGGAAACCCTTCTAAGAAGCAAAAATGACCTCACTCTAATTGGATTTGTTGGCAATTAAGTACAAGCAAAACAAAATAGAAAGAAGCTGAGTAAAGAAAGGGATCAATCTGTCCATAGCCCACCATGCACAAATTCTATCCAAAAAATACACAGAGCCTATTTTCATCCTTACAGCTGAATCGAGTTGGGGGCATTTGCCTTTGGAGCTTTATCGCTATCAGTTGGATTGTGGAAAGCTTCATGAATGTGTGATTCCACATGAGCCATGCGGGTCTCAAAACCATCCATGCGATCTTGAAGTTTTCGTTGATTCCTCTAGAGCAAAGCTTGGCGATCCATAATGTGTCTCTGGTTGTGTAATATATCCGCAAAAAAACTAACTAGGTCTATATGATCCTCGTGCTGTGTCTGGCAAGCTAGTCTACTGAGTGGTGGAGGAGACGAATTTGCGCCTTAACAAAGTTGAAAGGGGTTGGTAGGTCAACTCGACCAGTCGAGTATCGGGGCTACTAACTCCCCATCCTCCTCATGGTTCCCTTTGCCTAGGTGGCCTCCTCCCTGCCATGGATGATTTCACTGGTGCATTGTCATGAGAATGTTGACACCATGAATCAATGTTCCAGTTGAAACTTCCCACACAGATAGATTGTTAAACCTCCAACCCTTCACCCCGAAACCAAGCATCCCTCTGCCCAATCTACTGATATGGGAAGACATGCTAGTTTTAGAAAAAGACACCACCCCTGACGAGCAAGCACTGCATTGTTCCAACGGTGCTACCTTTTAAACACCAATAATATCTAGTCTGAAAATCCTCTCTTCCTCGATTAGATCGACTGACAAGTGAGCTATTATGCCTAACGACCAGTGGTACGACGAATGAGCAGGGTGGCTTACCAAGCTTCTGGGATGTGCGTGGCTAAAATAATTGTAGTTCAACTTGACCCAAAAGAAATATAAGCAAGAGCTAAGAATCACCTGCAGGATTGATGGCGATGAGAGTGCACCCCTGTGGTCTATTGTAGATCCATTCGACCTCTGCACACCAAACCCTGGAGAAAGGCTCATTACTGGAAGATCTTCCCGCTCCTCTTGTTGCCTCACTTTCTTCACACTAGGATCTCAAGTGACGGGTGCGCTTTAAATTCTGAGAGAGCTTACAATTCTAGAAGTTGTTGGAGCTAAGGTTGGAGCTTCCCCTCCCCGAGAGAATTTGGAATGGGATCTGAGGAGACTCTCCTCAGCATGCACAGTAGATATTATAGCTACAATTTTCATCTCTTGTCTTGCCACCCTAGCCTTTCTTCCATATTCCTGGTCCCTTGTTCCTGAACCGAGAATGTTCGCCCGGCCTATTCCCAAGGCCCATTCACTGACCGTCCTCTTTATTACTATTGTCGCAAGTGTGGGGAGTAATGCCCCTTGTATTGTAGTCCGCCTTAATACTCACCCCCGAGCCTCTGCCAAATTCAATTCCCAGAACCTGCGCGAAATTTTCACGAAAAGCTCTGCCCTTGATTGCGAAGGCTTTGTTCATTTACTTGTTTCTTGCAACCTTCACCTGAGACCCGCAGGCGCTTCGTTCATGAACCTCCCTGCAAAAACATGAGCCTGAGCCAACTTGACTCTTCACGACCAGGTACGCCTTGTCACACAGGGAAACAAACCAAAAAAAATCCACTACCAAGTCATCACGTCATCGATTTGATCCCGAGCTTGAATCTGATTCTCCCTAATCGATTAAAGTTCATCGACTTGTTTAAATATTGAAGGGAAATATAAATTTTGAAAAGAAGAGAACCCGTTACAGAGGAACAATTCTATAACAGAGCTTTCAGGAAGAATCCGACTTGTCTAATTTTGTAATCTACTTCTTTTATTTTGAAAATTTGGAGAAAATTCAACCATTCATTAGCAAGGGCCCATAGAAAATTCAACCATTTAGAGAGATTCTAATAGTATTTGTTAAAAAACATTCAACCATTTAGCTAGAAAGATTGTAATAGTATTTGTTAAAAAAATTTCAACCATTTAGCCAGAAAGATTCTAATAGTATTTGTAAAAAAAAAGCATAACCCATATATTCTGAACAACAATATAGATCTTTTAATGGAAGTGACAACTTTCTTCATACTGTCCCAAACAACGAACAAAATTCATCTATTTGGAAATGCAAAAAACTACACGGCGGCCGTGTACCATCAACGTGGAGATGGTTACCACCGCCTTAACACATTCACTTTACCTTTTGCTTTTTCCACATGAAAACTCAAATATTTGTGTTATCCGAAGTTTTAATGTTTAATAAATTGAACATTTCTTTATTGACCACTTTTGACTCTCATAACAACGTTGCTCAAAGTTACAAGACTCAAATTCACACAAATATTTCAACCTCGTCATCTTTCAGCAATCGTGTAGGTACTAGAATATGATTTCTCAGATGTGTCTATATGTATGAACGGAACTGATGATTTTTTTCGATTACTAGTTTCTTCTATTAAAAAATAATTCTTGTAGAGAGGGAAAAAATCCTTGAA
>APFE030455244.1:0-25408 GCA_000404065.3 Pinus taeda | reverse complement strand
TTCCAACCCCAAGTCCATTTTCTAGCACCTACAAGAAGCGTGGGAAAATCATTTTCCAGTGCTTCTTAGATATGAAGCTACATGTTTGTCTTTAATCATCTGATGTGAAGCTACAAATCTGGGTTCTGTTGGCATCCCTTATTTCATTTTTCACATTGAAATAATCTATTTCTATTAGGGTTTTTCATGACAGTGCTATCGCTTCCACATTTGGGTTAGGAATTCCGAGGAGATTTCTCTTCAACATCATTATGCCATGTTGTTGCTACGTAGAGGAATTATTGAATTATGTGGAGGACTACTAGACTGCTCCTCTATCTCCACCCATGGAAATGATATAAGAAACAATGACACCCTTACTACAAGCAGTAGAAGTAACATTTGATTCATAGTAATCATGTTAGATTACTAGGCATATATTCCCTAGGACCATTTAGGTGGTGCTAAAATTCTCACATGATGCACTAAAGCAAGTATTCTAGAATAATCCATCTAATGCACAACACACTTATTGGTATTTGCAATTCGAAAACAATGTTTATTACCATGACTGAGTTGAGCAAAAAAAGTCCCATGCATGACATGCCATTGATACAAGAGTGTTCAAAATAGGTTGTATGAGTAGGTGATGAGACTCCTAGATGTAATGGTGTGGATGCATTAAATAGAAAAAAAAATCTAAAAAAAGGGAAAGATCATGGAGCAATCTATGATACCACTGATGAGCAAAGGGAATAAATCCATCATTGAATGATTCTCATTAGCACGTATCATGCATATACAAACTACAATTTGGGCCAGGTCTCCCACTAAAGTGGTGACCTTTGGTTTAATATTCCAAGAGATATGAAGAACTCTTCCTATTCACCTATGACTCTTCATATATCTCGAAACCTAATACTACAAAAATATTTACATTATACCTCAACCTATAAAGATTAGGTTTCTAATAATAAGAAGAAAAGAACAAGGCAATGTTGTCATATTCTATTTATATTTTACTATATTGAGTTTCTTAAAGTACATGTAGTGTTTATTATATAGTCTTTGTAGTATATTTTTATCTTCTTTTATTTTCATTCTCATCTTATTCCGATTTTCTAAATACTATGTTAGTAATATTAAAGTTTAATTTTAAAAAAAAATCATAATAAATATTTGGAAATACTACAAAACGTTCCAATCAAATATCAATGTCAATTTAGAGAGAAAATGCATGTAATGAGGTCTTTTCACTCTTTTAACAATATGTGATTTTGTGATTTGTGTTGGGAGATTTCTAGATAAGATTTCAATCACTAGTTTCATGAATTTTTTTAGATATATTTTGCTTGGATGTTTTATTAAGTACCTTGGTGGAGAAACTTATGAGTAATTTTTTTTGGTCCCCAACGCATATTGTGATAGTTATAATGGAACATTGTTTTCTTGTATGTATGAATTTTATCAATTCTTTATATGTATTTACTCATCTAATGTGAAGCTACATATTTTCTAGTGGTCCTGTAGGCATTGGAAAATGATTTTCCAGTGCTTCGTGTAGGTACTGAAAAATGATTTTCCAATGCTTTTATAAAGTACATTTGCAAGGCTTAGGGAAATAAAACTAACATTGGGCTGACATCGCCAACAATATATATGATTAATAATCATGAAATGAAATAAATAGTCTAACCCCTGCAACCTTATAATTGGTAACCCATACAATTATTACCTTAGGACTTTCAAAGAAATTTCAGACTCAATAAATAAAACTGACCCTTTTAGAGCTATCATGGAGTTTTCAAGAATAAGGAAATAACCGTAACTTGCTAAGCTTGAACATAATCATGAAATTTGCAAAGACAAAGCATGGTGCGAAAGTACAAAAACCAGATTTCTTTATCCAACCTCGGTGAAACTCCAAAGGAACTAACCCTTCAATAGCAGTGTCCATACCATAGAAAATTTTAGGGGCTAATGTTCGCCCAGTGGGCTAATTTTCCATGATTTTTCCACAAAAAAGATTCGCCAATTTCCAATTTTTATAAAAGATGATTAGCCCAACTTTTAGAATATAAAATTATTTTACCTTAAAAATAGCCAACATTATATAGAGACTATATATAAAATCATTATCAATTTTAATAATTTTACAAATATATCAATAAAATTTTTATAGTTTGCATATTACAGATTAATGAGATTCACCAATATTTTTAAATTTCCAGAAAATTTTCCATCCTTAAAATTTTCCTTGATCCATACATAGTAGTGAAGTGACCAGAAAGAATATTCCCTTATATTGAGGATTTCTGATTCCATAGCTTTGAAATCTATTTAGAAAACAACTCAATCTTCAATACAAACATATAAAAATAAATATATATCATAGTTAGAATTCATGTGACTCTTATATGTTTTAAATTTACCTTTTTTTTCTCTTTTCTCTTTCCGAAAAATTAAAGGGTAATATAAGTTTTGAAAAGCAAAGAACCCATTATAGAGGAACAATGCTATAACAAAGCTTGAAAGAATACTATGACTTTTCTAATTTGTAAAATTGATTTTGTAAACTAATTCTTTTATTCTGAAATTTTGGAAAAAAATCAACCATTAAGTAGCAAGGGCCTGTTTTAAATGACCAATTTATAGTTTAAGAACTTGCTCGTAGAACCGTCGTACCAATTTAGTTTCTAGGATCAATTCAAATTCTGAGCCCATCAACTAAAATAAAAGTATGTTTGATTTTTCCTTTATATATAAGACGTAGAATAGGTGTAAAGATTTGGTTCAACGATGATGTTTACATTGATCACTTGATGTGGTTTGTCATAGCACCTTGGGGCTTGTTTAGTTTTATGTTGACATTTTCATTAATATAATAGCGTTGGAGCCTTGGTGTGAGAATGCCTTTACTTTTATGGAGACGCTCGTCATTTATATGGCATATTAACATGATGGACTATCATTATGGATGGAGCTCACCTAGTTCACACATATGGATGGAGGCCACCTTTGTGTTAAAATAAATTTAAGTAATTTGAAATTGTTTAAAGCATGTTTTGACTTATGCTATAGATTTTCATCCATTCAACTTCTCAATATGTTTCCACATTTTTTTTGTTGACATTGAGACAACATGGAAAATAAATGAAAGACTATCATGGGTCTTGAGGTGCAAGACCATAAAGAGAAAATCATATTTTCTAGTAAAGATTTAGTTTGGTTTGAAATATACAAGAAAAACATGAATATTGACTAGGTTGCAAAAAATCCTACACAAAGAATCACTGATTTTATTAAAGGAGAGGAATCGAAGCTAGATGCTCCATGTACCTTCCTACGTCGAAAAAGAAAACCCTTAAGCTGGAGGCTTAGTGATTCCTTACGATGGGAATTGTAAGTATTTTATAAAGGCCTTGTTTGAATTTTGATATTAATAATGCTTTATCATTTATCAGATGTGTTGACATTTCAAAATTTATTTTGTAGTTATACTTGCTCATATGGTCCAAAGAACAAGAGAGAAGAATGGAAAACCAAACCAAAGCGTTCAATTGCCAAAATGAGGGGTTGTCAATGCCATTTTATTGTAAAGGTTATGGTTTAGGATCCCGACACAAAAATAATAGCATAAAACATGTATGATCATGCAAATGGGCAAGGATGGCATTTTCATGGAAAACACGACACTTTAGGTGATGATGGTCCTTGGAAGAACCTGAGACTTTTAAGGGGCATGATTTATTATTTAGAAAGTTGCTTTCCTCTTCAAGTGCTAATTGACTCTATTAATAAAATGCATATTAGGAAATATCTTAACATAGATGTTACAAATCAGGATAGGGATTTTTTCTTACACAGAAAAGATATTGTAAACATCTCTAATCGTCTAATGAAAGAAAATTACCAACTGTGTAGCAACAATGAAATGGGTGTGAATCTCTAGTATGAAAAACACCATAATGATTTCTTCTTCTACCAGAAGCCCAATGGTGGAGACATCCCTTTTATAGTTGGAATACAAACAAAATGGATGCTGGAAACTATGGTCAAGTTATCCCACAATAACTTGATAGCTGCGGACTCAACATTCAATACAAATAAATATGGGGTGAGTAATTTGCCAATGATTGCTTTAATAAAATTATTTTGGTTATAATTATTCAATATGATTAATGACTTAAAATTAATTTCATTTGATTTAATATGAAAATATCAGTTGTACATGCTTGCAGTGTTTGATGAGCAACAAAGTGGGGTGATAGTTGCATGGGTGGTGATGTCACATAATACATCACAATATATAGCATTAGGGATGGAGCACCTCATGCATATGTGTTTTTGGCTTCGTCCTGACTCGAAGGTGAATGCCTTTATGGTTGATGACACTTTGGATGAAATCATTTCTTTGAGGTAACATCAATATTCTTATTTGACATTGCAAGTTGAATTCATTTTAAATATTTGTCACTTAAAATGAACTAAATGTGGCAAGAGAATCACCAGATGTGAAGTGATCTTGTGTATTTGGCATGTAAGGAGGGCATGGCTAAAGAATGTTAATCGGTTGGTCATTAGTTCAGAAAAATAAAAAGAGATGTTCAATGAACTTGGTCATATCATGAAAATTCTTCTAGTGATGAAATGGATAATACAATCTATGGATTTTTCACCAAATTTGCAACTGAGGAGAAGTTTTTGGACTATTTCCACCATAATTGGGTTTCCGGTGACAAGATTCGTAAGTTTGCATAGTGTTTCTTTTGTTTCATATATTTTTTGTTTCGTAAGGACAAGATGTGTTTACTAATTGAGTTTTTACATTTAGGGATGTGAGTTAAAGGTTGTTGTGATTTTCCTCATGAAAACCAGGAGACAAATAATGTTGTGGAGTCATACCATGGTTATCTCAAGGAAGATAGATGAAATAAATGTTATCGTAGGATGGATTGGCTATTCTGTACTCTCTTAAAAAATGTTGAGCCATGTCATCGATTCAAGGAAATTAAGAAAAAATAAGGATACTTGAACAACCACAAGAAAGAGATGCAACTTGAATCATCAATGGAAAAGGCTATAATAATTCCAAACAGTGATTATTGGCCTCATGGGAGCATATATCACGCTTATTGGGTGAGGAGTCAAAGTAAACATAATAATCAATATCTTATCATATGGCACCACGCAAATTTTATCACTTGTGATTTCCCATGGTCTATTCATGGCAATATTAGCAAGCATGTCATAAAGGTAGATTGGTTGTATTCCCCCTTAATGGATTCAGACCATTTATTGGATCATGATACCACACCCAATACATTGAATTCCCCTCCTGAGATAATTATAGAGGCAACAATCCTTGATGCAGATGCTAACACAAGTATTATGGTTAATGACAATGTTGAAGAACCTAATTTGTTTAGAGAGGAGTTGTTTGGCTATCTAGACTTGTTTCAGAATATTCCCCCTACTACTTTGAGTAGGACAAAACAATTGATTCATTTGGTTAAAAAATTGGTGGATGATGCTAGATCTTCATATTATGGATTATGACTTCACCCTTGGGTTGGGTTCTTATGAGTCATCTTTGAAGAGGAAGAAGAGTTTCCTTAGCCCCCTAAAAATAAAAATAAAAGAAGCAAAAGAAATGGCAACTTGGATATTGGTTTGAATGTCCCTACATCCAAAGATGAACCATTTCAGTTTCAACATCTCAACAAGCGAGGTTGTCCTCTCTCCAACAATGCATCCTCTAATATCCCAAGTAAGTTCTATCAGGAGATGAGGTCAATATGTTTAGATCAAAATGTCATTATTTCCAGGTTTTCTACTTTGTCTTTTCTCTTAATTGTGTGCACTAGCTGTTGTTGATGTTGTTAATGTAGTGTTTGAATGTTTGCAGGAGTGCAACATCTCAGTATTGTTCCTTCACTTGAAGCATGTAAACAGACCCACCATTGCTCTATTTATCACATGCGTCAAGGTGTATTTGATGGCACTCCTAATTGATGTAGTCTGTATTCTGATGCATGTATTAATTCGCATGGTATTATTTGCTCTCATGGAAATTACATTGTTATCTTACAAATACAACAACTTATTCAATGGACCCCCCTCCATCTGAACATGAGTGGGTCATGAACAACACACCAATTGGCGATTTTCTAGGGTTGTTTCTATTTCTTTGCTCTTAATTGTGTGCACTGGTTGTTGTTGATGTTGTTAATGTAGTATTTTAATGTTTTCAAGGTTGCAACATCCCAATACCATGCCTTTACTTGAAGCATGTAGACAAACCCACCATCGCTATATTTATCACATGAGTCAAGGTGCATTTGATGGCACTCTTAATTGATGAAGTCTATATTCTGATGCATGTATTAATTCATATTATATTATTTTCTCTTATGGAAATTGCATTGTTATCTTACAGATACAACAAATTCTTCAATGGATCCCCCTCCATCCGAACATGATTGGGTCATTGACAACACACAAATTGGTGATTTTCTAGGTTTTTTTTTATGTCTTTGCTCTTAATTGTGTGCACTGGTTGATGTCAATGTTGTTACTGTAGTGTTTGAATGTTTGCATGGGTGCAACATACCAATAATGTGTCTTCACTTGAAACACATAGATAGACCCAACATCGCTTTATTTATCACATGAGTCAAGGTGCATTTGATGGCACTCCTAATTGATGTAATCTGTATTTTGATGCCTGTACTAATTCGCATGGTATTATTTTCTCTGATGAAAATTTCATTGTTATCTTACAAATACAACAACTTCTTCAATGGATCCCCCTCCATTCGAACATGATTGGGTCATTGACAACACACAAATTGGCAATTTTTCAAGTTTGTTGCTATGTCTTTGCTCTTAACTTTGTGCACTGGTTGTTGATGATGTTGTTAATGTAGTTTTTGTATGTTTGAAAGGGTGAAACATCCCAATATTGTGCCTTCACTTGAAGCATGTAGATAGACCCACCATTGCTCTATTTATCACATGAGTCAAGGTGCATTTGATGGCACTCCTAATTGATGTAGTCTGTATTCTGATGCCTGTATTAATTCACATGTTATTATTTTCTCTGATGGAAATTTCATTGTTATCTTACAAATACAACAACTTCTTCAATGGACCGCCCTCCATCCGAACATGATTGGTTCATTGACAACACGCAAATTGGTGAAGACTCCAAGTTTGTTGTTATGCCTTTACTCTTAATTTTCTCTTAAATTGTGCACTAGTTGTTGTTGATAATGTGGTGTCTGAATGTTTTCATATTGAACCATGACACAAAATAAACCAGCATGGCTGAGGAAAAGACATAAAGGTTATCCAACTTGTATGCTTCTCAAACAAGTTGTGAGACAAACTACAACTTCTTCTTTAATCTCCCACATACCAACATTCATGCCATGAATGTCATTTCAGTTAATGATGTTAGGTTGTTGGGGATTCCTAGTGAAGTGAACAACTTTGTTTAGTTGTGATTTCTAGCTAGGAAGAGTTGGTTGTTAGGTTTTTCCAGGTTTCCCTAGGTAGGGTTAGGAGACCTTGAAATTTTTCCAACTTTTAATAAGTTGCAAGTATGTACATGTACTTCATCTTTTCTATATAAATAAAATGTTTCAGAAGTCCAATAATTGAGTAATTGAATATTTTATTATGAGCTTGTCTTCCCCTTCTTCATTGGGTAATTTCCAGCACTTGCTTATAATTCCAATTTGACATGACATAAGGTTGAAATTGTTAGTGTTTTAGCATATATATGTGCCCCAAAGGCTTTAAATTATTTCAATTGAACTACACTTTCCTAGTATGATTCATATACATAATATTGTTTGACAACCAGTTGTTTCTTATAAAACCAAGATGCCACATACACAATGAAGAAGATAATCATTCATCATGCTTTTCCTTCTGCCTACCATTATTGATGTTATTGTTCTCATGGCTCCCTGTAAAGGATCCTCCTTGAATGAGGCTGAAATTTTCCATCCATATCTCATGTGTCCACTTTGGGCACAAAACCAACCACCTTGAAAATGAAGCTAAGAAGAATTTCCATGACCGTAAATCACTGGGGATCTAAGATACACTTTTACAGTTCATCCAAGATGCCCTTACAAGGTTATAAATTGCACACATTTGGGATTACAAATGACTTGGTCAAAATTTTATGAGTACCAATGCTGAAAGAGGGCTAAGAAAACCTACTTTCCTTTATTTGATATTTAATTTTAAAGCTTGATTTTTTCATGGGCATTATAATTGAAACCATTTTACAAAAAATAAAATGCCTCTTGCACAATAGTAAAGATAACAACATTAATTTGATCTCAATTATTATGAAATGCAACACTAACAGAACAACGACACATTATCAAATATCTTCAATACTAGTGTGCAACTAGGAATACAAATATGGCAATAGCATATAATACAAAGGGAAAATGATGAAACCCTTCGTTTATATTTTATATATTTATCCTTGGGGCCACAGTTGAAAATGATGAGAGTTTTTTCAAGACAGTGGATAGATGGTGAAACAGCTCCTATTATACAAGTCTTTGTCGTCACACCCAATGAATAATGTAGCAGACTTGTATGTTTACTGTCCTTGTACACTTTTCAAAGTCAGATAAAATATTTCTAGTTTCATTCTTAATTAGCATAAGGTTAAAACTAATTACATGCCACAAAAAAACTAACCCAAATATAACTGTAAGGAACAAGTGCAAGATACTCCATAAGAGTAGTAATAAAACAACCTAATGTTAGAAAGATTTTGTTGATCGCCCCTACCTCCCTCACACGACCCTGTAGATTTCATTTAAAAAATGATGTTCAAGTTGTCTTGAGTCCCCCCCTTTGATGTATGCACTATGAACTAAATATCTCACACATAATCCAGTTCAGTGATGAATATTCAATTCTAGGCTTTTCATGTTGTGTAGGCTTTTCATGGATATATTTTCAAAAGTACTCTACTCCCAGCACACCGGGATTCAAAAGGTTAATCTCAAATAACAATAATTATTACAAGAACCACCTTGAATTTGCCACTTTAAAGAAGAATATAATAGTGAAAATGTACAAAGATCAAAGCGAAGGTATTGATTTCAATGGTGGAAAGTGTGGAACAAGGTATGGGTAAAGGAATTTCAGGAAATCATGTATGGAATTTTTAACATTGGAGGTGGTGGAAATAATACGGAAATAACAATGAATTGGTAGCATAGACACAATGGTTGAATTTAAACAAAAAACTACCAAACAAGAGAACAAACAAACTAAATGGAATTTTCCCAAACAAACTGTGACTGGTTGTGTTAGAATAAAGGTTGATATACATATCATCTTGTTGTTATAAAAATAGATTTTACAAGCAAACATGGATTTAATCCATGAAATTGGCTAGCTACTTGGAGTATTTTAACCATGAAATTGGCCAAGATATGCTCTCATATCAAATGTCATAAACAATCTCTGTTTAATACTTGATGAAAAAACATTCCTATAAATATAAAAGATATTGATTGGTAAAATGATAAGAATGTTGTATACAATAATCCTCCTAACAACTTATATGCATTGACTAGTCACTAGGTGAGCATTTATGTACCCGTTTACCTTCCATTAAACTAAATATATTATTATTATGTTTATAACAACATTTACCAATGCAAAGGGACATAATTTGAAACATACACACACACACACACACTAAGAATTTGAAACATAAATATGAAACTCAAATCATCAACTACATGGAATTATGAGAACAATAATTTTCTTTAAAATGAAAGCAACAATAACATTCCATCCTTCAATCTCTCCAATGTCCTATGGGGAGACAAATAGAAATGCATATAATTAAAGGTATGCTACAGAGCATAAATGGGTTGGGATTCACACACCATTAATATCTTCAATACTTTAGTACAAAATTTTGGTTTGTTGTCACTGTCCCAATAAAAGGTTGACCGGGGAAGATTTTAAGGTTGATCAATATTTAAAAAGACAAACAAAATTGAGATTGGTCTTGAAGCTCTCTCTCTCTTTAAGTTTTGGTATGGAATTAATAAATTTTGGACCAACAATGTTTTGATGTAAATATTTTTTGTTATGTATATGTGCTCTATAAATGAGCAATGTTAGTTGAGCATACTTTCTATCAAATCTTGACATTACAAAAGATGTTATATAATGGTTAGCATTGTTTAAATTATATATAATGTTACCATCAACCAAGTGTTCAAGTTTTAAATTAATTGTATATATATCCCCCCCTCCCACCCCCACGAAAAATTGTAATTTTATTAATGCAAACAAAATTACATGTTCTAGATGCTTACAATGCATTCAATCGTTCCAGTATAAATTTGATTTCACATAGCCAAAAAAATGACTTTGAAATGGAGAGAAACATTATTCTTTTCTCCATCTCTTCTTTTCTACCTTTCACCATTCTCCTTGGGATGGAGTGGTCGTTACAAGTTCTAGTTGAGATTCTTCATTCTTTCTTGGATTTTCGTTATCTGTATCACAGTTATCAAATACATGATGAAGTTTAGATCCCCATGTCTCCTTTGCTTCAGCAATGGTTTCCTGCCTTGGTGTGTGTGTTGGGATTCTTGAGTCTTCATGCTCCTTCCTTTTCTAGGATTTCTTGTGAATTCTAGGTTTCTTCAGTGGTAGGGGGCACCATTTCTTCTTCATCCATTTCTTCTTCAGGCTATTGCGATGGGAATTGCCATCCCTTGGGCTGCTTTCCTATCTTATTCTTCCTTCGAGACACTCTATAGTTATCATGAGATGTGCTTTGTAAATGTCTTGTTTGTCGACATGTTCGACATTTGAATGTCATGTTCTCTAAGTCTAGAAATTATGTCTAGCATTGCTTCTTGTGTGTAAGGAGAATATGATCCAGCAATCCTTTGCTGAGATACACCTCCACACAGATTCTGGCAAAAGCGAATATTAATTCTTCGATTCTTTGTGTTTTTGTCTTGATGTATCTCCCCAAGAGGTTCCCAATGCCTTCAAGCACTTTATGATGCCAAAAGTGTAGGGGTAGATTATGCAGTCTTACCCATATTGGTATTCTTGATACCACCATTTTATTGGCATCGAAATCAGGGAACCATGGGGTGAAAAAAAGTTCCACAAAACCCCCAAACCACGAGCCTTCTCAAAATACATATTCATGTTCCTCTAATGATGTAAACTTTACTATGAAGAATCCCCTGGAGCAGAGGTGAACCTCATAATTTATTGACGAAGATGTGAGAATCTAGTGAAAAATATCCACTGGTTTTGGCCAAAAACTGTTGAACCTACATATTACAGATTGTGATTCATAGGTGGTGCATATATCATTTGTTTCTGTAAGATCTATGGTCATAGCCGGTATTTGATTTAGTGGCTCCACGATATATGGGCTAGGATGATTGTGTTCTTGTTCAGGTTTTACTACATCTCTAGATTTTGCTTTTACGATTTCTTTGAACGAAATACCTCCATGTGTTGGTCCTTGATTCGATTATGATCCTTTGGGGAAACTAGACCCATCTATTCATATTCCCTTTGGATTTCTTGGGCCAGGGGAGCCTCCTCGAAGCCTCAAATTTAATATGATGGTGGATGATGGAAGAATGTTGTACTCTTGAATGCTCTGCTCATCCTGTAGATATTTTCCTTCGTAGATCAGGCTTTGTAAGTGCATCAGAATACCTAGAAATTACAAAATACAAAGCTTCATATGGGAGACATTCTTAGATGATCGAACCTGGAATAGAACTGCTTTTCCATACGGGGTTTTGAGAAAGATTTGAAAAGATGCCTTGGTTCTCATATCTATCTCCCATTCATGATAATCACGTAGATCGTCTACCTGAGAAAAATAGAAAAAATTTCAAAGACCCTCACTACATGGTCCATCTAGGGAAGCCCCCCATTGCAATCGCCCTAAGGTAAGACACCATGTTGTGGAACCACTTGAAATAGGAGGGAGGAAATCATATCTAGCCAAATCAGGGGCCAATCTACTATGTGGAGCTCTAGATATAAGAGATATAGCTTAAACGAAGATCAATCTACTACTTGGAGCACTAGATCTGGGAGGTAGTAGGGTGATATACGCAGGGAATCACATACAATGAGAAAAACTCTAGATCCATCCAATGCGAGTGTTGATCTACCACTAAGGAGAAGACATCTTCAAAAAGGTGAGGTAGATCTGGATCTAGGATCCCCAAATATCTTAGGATGTGGCTTTACAGAATCATACTTGTCTTCAAGGACACTTGGCTCATTTGAAACATAACCATCAATATTCCATAAGATGTGCAAAGCAAGTGGATGAGGTCTTCGCTACACGAGATTGTTTGACAATTTCCTACACAACTTTCTGTAACATCTGAATGACAAAGAGCGATGGATGGAGCCAAAGGGTTACAACCTCTCCTCATCACATTCAAGGTTGTTGTCTAATTCACCATATTTAAATCCATCTTCACATTTTTTTCCATTACTATATATATCTATCTATTCAAAAAAAAAAAAATCTTCTTATCTGTGGGTGTATTGATGCTGTCAAACTCCAAATCCCTATGGCTCTATTGATGTTTCCAAATTACAACAATATCGGTTTACCACATGGTACTAAACTATCATCCAGGAGAGGTTTAAGAAAAAAAATTGGAGGAAAAGAATTTGATTTACTATTGTAAAATAGAGTATAAAGAACATAATTTTGTAGTAGGAGAAACTATGTGAATGTTTGGGGATTATGTATTAGTGTAATGAATATGTGTGCTTTTGAACCAATAGTAATAGGTTGTATTGAGAGGATCTACAACTTAGAATAAGGAAGATGGTGTCATGTTAGTGTTATTATGGGAGAAGCATCATCAATGTCTTCCAAAGGACCATGTGCATGTATCTATCATCATGGAGCATGCCTCAGAGAATAAAGTGAAATCAACCCATTATGTATACAAGAGTCAATATAACATAAAAATGTAAGACATATTTTAATGCATAAGCCATTTAGGTAGATCACATCAGGTATATTCTTCAAAAGTCACACTAGCTTATGATCTTATACAATTTTCTAGATTAAAGTATGGGAGGGTTATCAAATGCCCCTATTAGGTACTTCCAAATAATAGTGAAATTCTAGAGATATAAGTAAACATAAGCAAACAGACTTTTAATTTCATTTCTAGTCAAAGAGGAATTATTTTTATCAAAGCCAGTTAATCCACTCTGGAGCAGAGTTTAAATTTCAATTCTGGATGCCAATACAGAGTGCCTATGATCCATTCCCAAATAATGGGAGATGTTCTCATAACTGGTAGCCAATTCTTCACAATAAGGATCTTGTAATATAGATTCAAGGTTCACAATATATATTAGAAGTTATTGATGTCTTCACTAACTTCAGTTACCCATGATAGTAAGGGATGAATGTCAATTTGTATGACCTACATGGTCATTTTTACAACATTGAATAATCAAAATGCCTAGTGGAAAATATTTGTCCTTTGAACAACACTAATAAATTGGTGATTGAAAATGTTCATGAGACATGGTAAAATAACAAACCAAAAAATAATTATAATCTAAAAAAAATTAGCTATTATATCACGAACCATGCAAATATTACATTTGTTCATATAAATGGAATATATTACATTTGTCTGTAAACTTGTCACCCATACAAGAGACCCAAATTATTGTAGGTTTCGAAAAATAACATATCAATGGGTTCTTCTTTAGGGAAAGAACCATGCCATGATAGCCTCAAGGAAAATGATAACAAGAACACATTCACATATTGGGGACTTATGTTGATGTTGATTAATGACTTCTCTTGTAATAGATCATGATCTGGTGTCATCTTTGGCACCTACATCTACACTTGACATTCCTTTGGACAATATATCAGTGGACAACCTATGAATGTATGTAAGGTATTGTATGCTAAAATATTGAAACTGGGAGATCCACATTATTGCTTCCCTATAGAGCAATTTTAAATTCTCTCTTTGAACTTCATAGATGCCTTTGATCTGATTGCGTAGGAGCTGTGAGTTCGTGAAAACTGCAATATCATTGACAAAATTGTTTTTCGCCTCTTTTAAGCCCTCAACAAGGGTAATATAGTAGGCTTTGTTATTCGTTGTCCTCCTGTGCACTTCTATCTTTCTATGTAGCACATGATTTCTTGTTGTATTATGAAGCGCATATTTCACAATGGCTTGACTTGGATTTGGATGACAAGACACTTCGATGCACAACATCCACTTTTTCACCATTCTATACGCTTAGAAGACATGGGAAATAAAACAACAACAAATTCATATTAGACAAATAGGCATTTATCTGGCTTATACAATCAAACATTCAAACAAATCTGGCTTATACATCTCCTTAGAAAAATAAAATAACATTCCTACATGTCCTTGTTTATTTTGGTGTGTTACATGAAGAATTATGAAAAGTTACATATTAGTTAACTTCTTAATTGATATAGTCCCCATTTCACACTAACTAGTGACTTTGTCATGCTTTGATTGTATCTTAGTATATAGAACTGTGTGCAAAAAAACATTGTCATCAAGATGTATCAGATGTTGGAATTCAAATGATTAGAAGGAAGTTTGTGCCATTGGAGGGATAAAAAATAGGTCATATTCATTAGAAACCTTGGTTGACTTTTGAAAGCCTATTGGAAGCAACAACAAAAATAAGAGAATAAAGGAAAGAACAACAGTCAAAGGCTAAGGCAAGACAATTGTTATTACTTTTACCCCTAGCAAGTGAATTTATCTCAAAGAATAGGAAAAAAATAATGCACATTACAACAGTTTGGTTTTATTTTTCATAATAGAAACTAAAAGGTCAAAAAGGCTACAATCCAAAAATTAGTTGACCAACAGGAAGTTTTTGTGAGATGTAACAATTTGCATGTAGAAAAGTTTTATCATCTGAACTCACCCTTGCTCTTGACCATTTTTGTGTGGGCCAAGAGTGAGTTTTTAGCGTGTTGTTTGTCTTGGAATAAGTGTAGGTTTAAATCTGTCAAGTTGCAGGATGCACTCAAAAGGGACAACCCCAGATACTAGAACAATACTAGTCCAAAATGAAGAAGCTTCCAAAAGTGACATGATTGGTTGCCTAAAATTATTGTCATATTTGCTTGTGCAGGTTTGCATCATAACAAGACTATGGAGACTAACGAAAGCAATATCATGGAAATCATCTAAATAAAAATAATATCTATAATCATCCACCACCAAACATATGCCAGAGATGAACCTAATAATGTCTTTCAAATAATGGCTAGTGCTAAGAGGACCTAATTGTGTTATCCATCGGGAGGGGAAGTTGCGACCCCCTTAATGTATCTCTCCAAACATCCAAGGTCAATTAATCCCTTCAAGGGTAGAAAACCAAGCAATCAGAATTTTTTCCCAGGTTTAACTACGAAAGGGTGTGATTTCTCTCCTTAGGGAGCAATGAGCAATAGGAAAAGGTGGCCTATTAGTGTCTCATGCAAGGAGGAACCACCTCATCATTCTACTATTATATATGCCAATGACACCACTACCACTCAAGTTATTAATTCCTCCAAAATCCAAGAGGGCCCAAAAGGAGGTAATCAACTGAGTAGGTGTGACAACCCTGGTGAAAATTTCATGTAATAAATTTAATAAAGGCAAAGTAAGACCACGATTAAGGGATGCTTATTCCAAGCTGAATGTTAGGAAAATATATCCTATTGGGCATCACTAGATATGTGATTTTTCAAAGGCAAAGGCTAAGGCATTAAAAGCAAAAAAGGCATTTTTGGCACATTTAACTATGAAAATAAAGGAAATTAGGACAAAAGGAAGGTAAAATGTCATAGGTTGCATGCGAGAAGGAAATTGAAGGAAAATAATGGAAAATGAATAAATTAGAGGCCTCATGCATAAAAGGGCTTCTAAGGATCAGTTCATGGCTTTTGTTAGTTCAAGTTTGGAGCTCTCTTATTATTCTCTCTCTCTTCTCTCACTCTCTTGGTCACTTAGAGTTTTCTTGGAGCACTCTAGTTTGGAGCAAGGAAAGGAAAGAAAGCAAAGGAAAGAAAAATCAAGCAAGGAATCGGGAAAGGAATTCAAGATCAAGTAGCTTTAACATGAATACTTGCAGGTAACCTTTTGCATGTAAGATTTCCTAGCAGGTTTGGACATGCATGGCTTTGCATGTTGATGTATGGTTCTGTGGTTGTCAGTGGCATGGTCTTGTCGGGTTGTGATAGTGGATTTTGGCCTATCCTAGCCTTTTTCCAGATGCTATGGTATTTTTGGATTCTATTTTAGTTTTTGAGCTTTGGTTTGCCAGATGGATTTCAGAACCGGGGGTGGAGGTGGGTTCATGGTTCATTCCCAAAGGCTTGGGAATTCCTTGACTGGTTTTGGCGAGATACACAATAAAGCCTGAGGGAGAAGTCTCAGTTTAGGGCCTATTGATTTGGGTTTGGATTGTGGTAAATCCTGAGAGACTGGTCTCGTTTTAGGGCCTAGTGATGCGGTCTAGATTGTAGTAAACCCTGAGAGACAAGGAGACAGAAAATTCCTCGAGGATAGTGATGGATTCCAGATGGCATTCCAATTTTGGTTCGGTTGTGTTAAATTTTGTAATTGTCCAATAATGTATCAATTAATTTAGCCCAGTTTATCATTTTCATTAACAATGCATCCAACTATTAGCAGTATAATCAATCATAAATGTAGCTGAAGAATGAACAATATAAGCAGTGATAGAGAAGACAATAACACACAACCATAAGAGACAACGAATTTGTCCAAGACTAGGGAAAAACCCCACAAGGGGGAAACCATTTCAAATATTCTTCTTCTTTAGTAGATCATCATAAGAAGTTATAATAGCGATTACAATGATCCCAATACATATAATTAGCAGCAAATAACAATAAACAAAATCTACAGATCTACAGATCTATTATAGCAACAAAGATACTCAGATCTACCGATCTACAATAGAGAAACCCAGATCCATAGATCACTGATGCTAAGATGTCAAAAACCAAAATCTAAATGGGGTCACTATCATCAACACTATCTGTGTGCGACGAAAAACTTCAGGGTCGCACTCACGAAGACAGTATGCAGGCAACTATAACAACAAAGTTTCTCCTGGGAGGTCTCTGTGCCTGTGACTATGGACCTAAATAGAAAAAATCCAAAGTGGCTCCCTTGCCAGGCTATCCAAACGATTGATCAAGGAAAATTCACACTCATGTAGTGCTATCCGAGCGACCAACAAAGAAAATTCACTCTCTGGGCTATGTGAAGCGAGCGATGAAGGACCAGAACTTTCTGAAGGCAAAGTTGCTCCCTCTGAACTACCTCCAAGCAACAAGAGAACCAAAGTCTCTTTCTTACCCACTTTGTGCTAGCGACTATGGAAAAAAAAATTCAGATCTATGCCTGCGACCGAGATCCAAAATACCCTAACTCAGAGTGAACCTTTTGCCTGTGATCTCGGACCCAATGAAGACTTCCATCAATGAACCTGTGCAAGCCGAAACAAAGTAAAAGAATAAAAACATAACTTGAGTGTGTGTCCCAAATGAGCTTGATATTTATTCCTTTTATAGGTTGTCTTGAGGGTTTACTTGGGTTTAAGAATCACCCAAGAAGTTATCCAAGTGTTTAGGGCCAACCCATTCCATAATGAATGGATTAATAAAATAATTTAAAAATTAACTTTCGCTTGACCAAATCAAGTGATCTTTAGGTCCATTTTAATCCTCTCGAAAATAGGAATTTAATGCAAGCATAATCTTGGTCATCTGAGCTGTCCAATGTGGAATTTTGCCGCAGTTGAAAAATTAACACTTCCTCTCAACTACGGAGAATTCCACTTATCCATATCTTTGCATCATCTTGTCAAGTTGTTGTAATGCTTTACTATATCTACTCAACTCTAACTGCTAAAACTTTCTCTGATCTAAAAGAAGAATAATTTGTTACCAGAGGGGAGCTTAGTCTACCATCGTTTATCCATCAGGCTGCTGTATGAAATCTTTGTTATCGAGCTGCCACCCGTAGTATCATCATCAATCATCATTAGAGAGTATATCATCAAGGAGCACATCTCAACCTAGAACCATGGTGTGGAGTAATAGCTTCCACCCATACCGAGCAATAGGATAACTCTCCTCACAGGGGAGTACACCCTCAACCCTAAATTTTTGTTAGGGAGCTTACTCTCAACCTAGAATCATATCAGGTTATCTCAACCTATCCTATTGCCTACTGATCTTCCCATTGATGGTAGAACACCTGCATCATAATCGACTTGGGTTGTACACTCCAAGTAAACTCTCAACTCATTTGCCAAAACAAGCAGTAGTATTCCCATCAAAATGGCCTGCTTGAGGGTATGATGCCAACTGAGGTATACTCTGCAAAGACCAAGAGGGGAGAAACATTCTCTGACCCTAAAAGTATAGGATAGCAACATTCTTCAACCTTAGGTAACAGATAGGGTACTTCCCTATTTTCCAGAGATCCCTCAACCCCAGGAGCCTTATATCTTAATTCCTCACCCTGGGAGCTCAGGCAGGGTGGGAAGAGTATGCTCAATGTCCTTGATCAACACTACCCCTTACTTAGAGGAACTACATCCATTAGTCCAAGTTGTTCTTTGAAGAATGAGAACTTTCTCTTTGGTAATGCCTTGGTGATAATATTTGCAATCTGATCATCTGTTGATATGTGTTGGAGCTTGACTACTCCTCTCTACACCATATCTCGAATGAAGTGATATCAAATTTCAATATGCTTGGAATTGTCATTGAACATAAGATTTTATGCCAAACAGATCCCTCTTTTATTGTCACAGTATATTACTGTAGTGTCTAGGACCTGCTCAAACAACTCTCCAAAGAGATTTCTTAACCATACTGCCTCACAACTAGCCATGCTAGAAACAATATATTCTTCTTCAGTTGTGGTCAATGCTACATAATTTTGTTTCCTACTCATCCAAGGTGTTCTTTGAAGAATGAGAACTTTCTCTTTGGTAATGCCTTGGTGATAATATCTACAATCTGATCATCTATTGAATGTGTTGGAGCTTGATGGCTCCTCTCTACACTATATCTCGAATGAAGTGATATCAAATTTCAATATGCTTGGAATTGTCATTGAACATAAGATTTTATGCCAAACAGATCCCTCTTTTATTGTCACAGTATATTACTGTAGTGTCTAGGACCTGCTCAAACAACTCTCCAAAGAGATTTCTTAACCATACTGCCTCACAACTAGCCATGCTAGAAACAATATATTCTTCTTCAGTTGTGGTCAATGCTACATAATTTTGTTTCCTACTCATCCAAGGTGTTCTTTGAAGAATGAGAACTTTCTCTTTGGTAATGCCTTGGTGATAATATCTACAATCTGATCATCTATTGAATGTGTTGGAGCTTGATGGCTCCTCTCTACACTATATCTCGAATGAAGTGATATCAAATTTCAATATGCTTGGAATTGTCATTGAACATAAGATTTTATGCCAAACAGATCCCACTTTTATTGTCACGGTATATTACTGTAGTGTCTATGACCTGCTCAAACAACTCTCCAAAGAGATTTCTTAACCATATTGTCTCGCAACTAGCCATGCTAGCAACAATATATTCTGGTTTGGCTGTGGTAAATGCTACATAATTTTGTTTCCTGCTCATCAGGTCGAAAGTATTTTTGGCCCAATCAGCATCAATGTATCCATGAAGTTGAACATTTCCTACAGAATATCTCATGATAAGTTTAATTGACCCATGCAAGTATCTCAATATGTGTTTGGTAGCTATCCAATGTGATTGGTGGGGCTCGATCATAAACTGACTTATAGTGTTTACGGCATATCATATATCTGAATGGGTGTTCACAAGGAACATCAGAGCCCCAATCAGTTATCTATACTAAGATGGATTTTCTAAGTCTAGTCGTGCAACATCTCCACATAATTTCTTGAAATTTATTTCCACAGGAGTGACCATGGATTTACATTCAGTCATTCCAAATCTTTCCATTAACTTTACAATGTATTTCCCTTGCGAGAGGAAAATTTTACCAAACTTTTGCCACACTTCAAGGCCCAAAAAGTAATGCATAAGACCAAGGTCTTTCATTTCAAACTCAAAGGCTAGCTTCCTCTTACATTCGATCATCATAGGCTCACCAGCTGTCAAAAATAGATCGTCAACATACAAAACTAGAATCAATGGCATACCTTGGATTACCTCGAAGTAGAGGTTGGGATCGACACTGCTTCTTGTGAATCCCAACTTATTAAGTAGTTGTCAATACATGCATACCAAGATTGGGGAGCTTTCTTCAAACCATACAATGCCTTCTTCAACCTTCACACACGTGTTTTCCGATCTTCCACTTAAAATCCTTGAGGTTGTTCAACATATACCTCTTCTTGTAACATGCCATGGTGGAAGGCGGTTTTTACATCCATCTGATGAAGAGTCCATCCCTAACTTTCAGCAAGGGAAACTATAGAGTGGATGGTTGTATATCGAGATACTGGAGAAAACATGTCATCATAATATTCTCCCTCTTCTTGAGAGAAGCCACGAGCCAAGAAGCTTGATTTATATTTCTCGATGTTGTCACCACTTCCATGCCTGATTTTAAACAACCATTTGAAGTCACAACAAACTTCCCTTTAAGTCTAGGTACAATATCCCAAACATCATTTTTCATAATTGATTCATATTCCTCAGCCATATCATCCTTCCAAACTTTTTTTTTTCTTCTTCTTCGAATGAGGATGGTTTGACATGAATCATAATACTCATTGCAACAACGGATTCCTGATACCTGCAAGTTTGTTTCCTTTATCTGAATAATTTGTAGATGGGGAAATTCCTTTAAGTATCCTGTAAAGTGTCGTGGAGCCATGGTGATATCTTCTTAGAGGAAGGATCACTTGAAGCAGGATCTAACGGATCCATAGGCTCTATGGGATCGTCAACCATATCAGGTTTAAGTGCAGCCAAACCATCCAGAATATCCTGGTCATCATTCTCTTCCTTGGGCAGAGGAGGAGGAAGATTTTCTAAGAGTTGCATCTTTGTAAAATGTTACATCCTTGTTAATTTCGAAATTTCTCTATCTAGGAATATAAATTCTATAAGATTTAGAATTTTCACAATAACCCACAAACATACCTTTTCTACTAGTAACTTCTAGTTTTTTCCTTTTGTCTTTCAGCAAATGAAAATATATTGGGCATCCAAATACACAAAAATGGCTGATATCAGGTTTGATCCTTGTGAATATTTCTTCAAGAGTCTTGTTTTCCAATGCTTGATTAGGAACCCTATTATGAACACATACCGCAGTAGATGTAGCTTCTGCCAAAAGGAATTTTGGCATCTTTTGATAATGGAGCATAACACAGACAACTTCTAATATAAATCTATTCTTTATTTCGATGAGAACGTTCTGTTCAGGAGTATATGGCACGATCATTTCCTTTTTGATTTTGTCTTTCTTGTAGAATGATATGAATTCTTTTGACATGTATTCTCCTCCATTGTCAGACCTCAGGACTTTAATTTTCTTACCTGATTGATTTTCGATCAATTCTTTGAATTCCTTGAAAGTCTCAAAGGCTTCATCCTTATGCTTAAGATAATATATCCATGTATTTCTTGAGAAGTCATTAATGAAGGTAATCTAGTAGAGATGATCACCAACACAATGTGCAGGCATCATACCACATATATCAAAATGAATGAGATGAGGAATGTCATAAGTTTTGTTCTTACTGGAGGGAAATGGTCCCATGTTTTCTTTCCACTTGCACAACCTAGGCAGAATCCATCACATTGAGCATGAACATTGGGAATACCAGAGACGATTAATTCAAATCTTGATCCTAGTGTAAAGGCATCTTGCATAGATGAATCAGCAGGCTAAGATAAAACTTTACCTTTGATGAAGGCAACCCTCATCCCTTTGTCTTTAATGCAGATACAGATACTAGATTCTTCATTAATTCTGGTACATACATGACATCATGCAGCAGAACAGATTCCCCAGAATTTAGCTGAAGCTTGACGGAGCCAAAAAAAAAATTCAGGATGAGAAGAATTGTCTCCAAGAATTATCATTAACTTAGTCTCCCTCTCTACCAGATCAGAGAGGAATTCTTTATAACCAAAGAAATGATGAGTGGCCCCACTATCAACTAGCCAAATATCGCATGAATTTGGTGGAGAAGAACTAGTAAGAACATAAATGAGATTGTATTCAGATTTATTTGCAGTTTTAATTTCATACCTGGTGTTGAGTGATCAAAGGTGTCTTTTAACTCCTAATTATCTTCACATTAATTTTCAATCCAGGTACGATTTTTTATTTCAAGAGTGTACTTAGTCTGAGGCGGTCACTTGCACAAGAGTAATGTTTTGCAGTATAGTGCTTTAAAATACAAAGATAAATGAATGCTAGAAACAAAATCTAATTGGAATAGCAAGAAATTGAAATGTTCTGAACTAAATCATTCACTCAAACAATCATCAATCAAGGACTCAGTAATGATAACTCTCTCCCCTATAAACTGATGCAAATGAAATTCAATCATAGGCAAGATCTCCAATCTGAGAACTTAGACAACTATAGTCAATGTTCTTTACAGTTGTTGATCTTTCAATCCACACTAAAGCAAATAATTGGAAATGGCAATTCAATTGGAAATGCTTACTAAAACACACTTGTTGCAATATCAATTAAAATATGAAATCAAATCCTTACATAAAAGAACAACGATTAAGTATATTGAAAAATTGAACAGCAAAGCTTAACTTTAGCATAAATGAATTGAACAGCAAGGCTCATCTTACAGAAATGAAATATTAATGGAAAGGAAGAGTAATACTAAATTGTTGAAGATGAACAACAATGCTAAATGGAAATGAACCTCAAAGCTAAATGAATAGCAATACTAAATGGAAATGAACAGCACTACGAAATTAATAGAAATGAGCAGTAATACTAAATAAGCAGCAACCTGTAATGCATGACAGAATCTCAAGTGAACAACAAAGCTTTATAACCAAAATGAACAACATAACAATTTAAGTTGTAATGAATAATAATCTTGTTATGATGGAAGAAAATGGCAACGTGATTCAATTGCAAAAGGTAATCATTACACAAACCACACTTGCAGAAATCAAAAAGATATAATACAGAGCAGCAACTTAATCCACCAGAGGTTGGGCCCTTAGCCGCCAGCGAATGCTGCTGGGCTACTTTAGATAAGGCGAATTAACAACAACCTCCAAATTATATATTAATCATTGAACTTGAGTGACATTACAATATGATCGCGTTCTCTTGGCACCACAAATTTGTAAATCAGAATTACAATTTGAAATAATACAGATCCAACCCCTTTCCTCCTATCCTATCCTATCCTATCTCTAATTTATTGACCCGTTTAATTCTCTCCCAAATCATCCATCATGAATCCTTTTCATCCCCTTCTCTGATCTTTGTTCTCATTTAAATACACAGACAACATAGAGAAGTTACAACAGATATGATTACAATATGATTTCTATTACAAAATTGGATTGTTCTCAACAAATTGACAAGCAAGATCATATCTGAAATATCTTTCTATCAATCATTCAACAGGAACAGGTCGAATTTGGCATTGCAACTGAAATAATTTGGAAAACAGCCACAACAGCAAATCTGAGAAAAACGTCTTCAGATAACCTTCAGTTTCTCTTAATACATGCCGAATTTGGAAAAACTGTCCACTTCAAAACTAATTTGGTCCATTCTAAACAAAACCCATGTTTCGGATTTTCTAGATTCTTCTCCATTTGCCCGAACCGTTCAACACAAAATGTTCACTTCTTATTCCAACGAATTTCTGAGTTGGCATATTTAATGATCAAATCTTCAATCTGGAAAACGTCTTGGAGGCTAAAATGGTGAAAAAATTTATTAATAAACCATCATTGGTAAAAACATGCATAATAATTAATTTATTAAAAATAAAGGAGAAGAAATAATATTTATCCATAAGAGCATAAATAATTATCAAATAGAATTATATGATAAATTATGATAAATGACGTAATAAAGAATGGTGGAAATGAGTGGAATAAGCATTCAAAAGTGATAATAATAATGACATATTAACGGCCCAACATACCCCCAAACTGAATATATTGCATGTCTTCATGCAACAAAAACTGAATATATTGCATGTCCTCATGCAACCCAAAGAATCTGTGTTAACCAAGCAATAAGAATTGTTCATCCCAACTCATGAAATGGATAGAACAAATGAATTCTTCCTCAACTAATGAATATTCAATTTTAGCAATCTTAATGAAGGCGTAACAATTTTTATATTGACATTCAATTTATGTGTATATGAAGTTGCAGCAAAATATGATATAAGTAACAACAAACTTCATTAACCATTTTCTCAAAAACTAAAAACTAGATTTTGTTGAAATTTTACAAGTAGATTTCTACTATATTAATACTTCTATGATCCAAAAATCGGATTGTTTTGATGCACGGATCATGAGATATAAACAAAATTGTTGTAGGTGATAGTGCATGATTTCTGAAATTTTATGAATTAATTTAACTTGAAATTATCTGGGTTTGTGTATTTTAATGATACGTCCGTGTTTTCCAAAAATCACAAGAATTGAGTTCATTGTTTTAAAAATATGTGGAAATCAATTTTTGCACTGTATAAAAATGAAATTGTATGCCTTAAATGAGAAAGAAAATATAAAACATCCATCATGCATAGCAATTCCTCCCCCAAACTGAAGAATTAGCATGCCCTCATGCAATGCTAGAAAACAAATTGAGGTGTTGCTATCATTTGTTGAATTCTATGCTTGGTGTAAAACAACATGGAATAAAGGAGGTGTTGAGAATGAATAAGAATAGTAATGGATGATTAAGAATATTAATGACATGGTCATAAGAAAGAAATGAATGAAAGCAACATTTCCTCAAACTGAAAGATGATATGTCGCTGAAAAATTGGAAGTGGTAAAGATGTGGAATGAAGGATGATAAATAATGCTCAAAATGGTTCTTCATGAAATTCTCCTAAATTCGTAATAAATCAAAAAATTATGCTATTTTACCTCCAAAAATAAAAATGTGGAATGACATATATGGACTGGCATTTGTTGAAGCTGATGTAGGCAAAGTTGGTATTGAAAGTGATGCAAAAGCTGGAATCCAAGCAAGCACATCATGTCGGAACAATTGTTCGTGTTCGCGAGTTGCTCAAGCCTCTTTTGTTAGTTGCAATA
>APFE030455236.1:52772-69815 GCA_000404065.3 Pinus taeda | reverse complement strand
AGGGGTACGCACCCATCCCTTGACTTACAGAGCATACAAGTACGCAGGTACAATGAGTTTGGGATGCGTACACGCAGGCAAGGTAGAGAGAACCTGCGTACCCAGAGATAAACATGTTTTTTAGTGACTTTCTCTCTTTTTTGAAGTTTTTACATGAAGAGCAGAGGTATAAGGCATGACAAGGAGGATAATATAACTATTGATTGAGCCATATTAACTGCAGATAGTCATGGTGACAAATTTCAGTGTAACAAGGCTGCAACAATGTGAGAGGCACAAGTGTGTTGCACTAGTGCAGGGTAGCACAGAGAGGTGTGCAACATTTCGAGATGCATGGAGATGTTGCAGTAGCGCAGAGGTCAGAGAGGGAGCACTTGTCAGTAGTAGGTAGAGCTTCAGCATCAGAGTATGTTTCCAGCCCAATAGAGAGGTCAGTTGGGAGTTTTTTTTGTTCTGAGAGTTGCTGGAGCAACCACACTTGGTAGAAGTGTTGCATGCAGAACATTCTGCAGGTACAAGATTGGGTTCGAGAGGAAGCCTTTCTTGTGAGAGGGAGTGTTGAAAATGGCAACAAGAAATTGCTAAAAATAGAAGTGCTAAAAATAGCACTGCTAAAAATATCAGTTTAGGTACTAGTGCTGGATTGGGCAATAGGGAATGAAAAATGGAAGTGCTAAAAATAGAAGTTCTTTATTCAATCCCTGGACTAGAAATAGGAAGTAAAAATTGAATTTGATATTAACAGTAGTTTGTAAATTAATTAATTAATTCAGTTTGAGTTAATTAGTTAAGGAAAAACAAACTTGAAGTCTATGTGAGGACATGCAACAATTTATCTATTAATTGAGGAATTTATCCATTAGTTAAAGAGATAAGTATGAGTTCTATATTGAGTATGATCAGTTGACTTATTTTAACTTAGTCAAGTCCAGTTGGATTAATTTAACAGTTTGTTAAACTAATGAGAGTTTAGTTAGTTAATGCTTGCATGCATGTAACTACTATATTTTAGATAACTGAGTATTTACTCATGGATAACTCATGCATGTCAGTTCATACAGAGACCCAGTTGAGATCAGATGGGGGGACAGTGTACTATCAGTTGCTAGGATATTTCTTGTGAATATTCCTTGCATGCAGAAGGAATATTATTCCTTATGGATTGCATAGTTGGACCTGAGGTTACAACAGGTATGATGTGGCCAATTCACACATGTTGTGACATTGGACCCAAATCAAAACTGTGCAAGGAAATAGGAGCTTGGAGGACTTTTGTAGACTATATATTTAGGCCTAGGTAGTCCATAAGCTTCATCATAGAAGTACAGAGAGAGCAAGATAACTTTTGAGTTGATTCTTTTTGTATGTTGTTGAGGATTTCCACTTGATTGATAATACATAGATGGGGTTTTAGGTTGGTGCTTTCCCCAGGTTATATCTTTTGTGTTATGGTTGATTACTTCTCATTCTCAGTTATATCTGTTCATGCTTGATGTTGCTCATGTTCAATTAAGCTTCCACAAAGTTTATGGTAGATGTAGATCTAGTATTATGCTTTAGTACATTGCATATATCAGTTTGAACTGCAGGTGAAATTTCTACATGATATCAGTGAGCTAGCTGATTTGTAGAGAAAATTCTACATAATAAAGGACATTTTATGGAAAAATGACAAGATATGTTACATAATTATCAAAATTCAACATAAAAATTATATATATTTACATTATATATAATATATATATATATATATATATATATATATATATATATATATATATATATTAATATATATATATATATATATATATATATATATATATATTACATTCCAAGGAAATATATGGGCAGATTGATCGGCTTATTAGCAAGTCTAACCTCGAGGGCGTCGAGGAGAATTAACCCTTTGACCTCCCATTAGCGAGCTGCTTTAGTGACGAAACTCGACCAATTGAGCTAACCCTCAAGGCTTATTATATAATAATAATAATAATAATTATATTATATATATTCAATGCCAAAATATATGAAATTGATCGTCAACTACACACACAAAACCAAAAGATACTATAAATAAAATGTCATAAAAAATGTGTATATATAGAAACATGGAATATAATATACAATTATATATAACATGAATTGAAGGGACAATTTAATTAGTTAGAAGGGATGTTGTTAATGTGAAGGATATTGATCACATGTTCAAATATGCTTGAGTCCCTAAAAATTACTAACTACTATGGTGATTGAGAGTTACGTCATCCTGCATCCTTATCTTTAAAAATAACATAAAATATTGTAGTAATTTTCTTGCAGAAAAATTACAAATAAAATGTGAAATAAAATATAATTCTAATCTCAAAATAAAACAACACTTATTCTACTAAAACACTTAATTCTCAACTTAGGGTTTTGCACAAATTTCTGAAGAGAAAGGGTGGGAAGCTAAAGCACACCTAAATTTCATATATTATCTTACTAGCTAATCAATCCTGAATGACTCAACTATCACTCCCATAGGGAGGGGTGAAACTCCTTCCTATCGCAATATATTTACTGGTTCACATAACAAGCAGAAGGAAATATGGAGCTACCCTTAGGAAATAAAGATTTAGAGGAAACCCCTATGTTGGGGGCTAAATGACAAACAATATTAAAAGGGAGATGCCTCCCAATGGTTGCAAAGAAACCAAAGTTTATGATCCCCAATAATAGATGAAAGAAATCACAACAATTCATGAAAGATCATGCATTGATCTCCAAATTTATGTCATTTGGCCTGAGGAATAGGATCTTGTGAAGTGGATTTAATTAAAATGGTGACCAAAAGGGTTCATGGAATTGAGAGTAAGGGCCAAAGGTTTTTTCATGGTTATCTTTTCAAAGTTGGAAGACCAAAAGAAGGTTTTTGAAAACGACCCTTATTTTATGAACAATTCTTGACTTTTCATAATATTTTGGGAAGAGTGCTACAACCTAGAGAAGGAGAAATTTTTGGCAGCCTAGATTTGAGTGCGACTATTCTCCTTGTTGAAGGATTTTTAGGGACCAACATTTTGGAGGGAATAGAAAACGCTATTGCTAACTTTGTGAAGATTTCAAAGATCACTTAAAGGAGAAGCCATGTGTTTTATGTTCAGATCTACATATATATGAATATCTAAAAACCCTTCCCTAAATCAGTAGAGCTTGAGTACCATGGAAAGATCTGGACACAACCGCTTGATTATGAGCACGTGTTATTCAAATATAGGTGGCTCCACGAGTATGACCATTTCATAAGGGTTTGTTCATTAACCCTAGTAGAAATCTAGAAAATTAAGTAGTTACGTGTGGAGGATGGGTTTAAAACAATGGATACAAGGAAGAGTAAACGTGGCTGCAATCCACAAGGACAGACCGTGCAAGAGAAATTGGAGGACAAGGACCAAACTAAACTCAGGGACAATCAAATTATTGTTCTAGAACAACTAGAAAACCTGCAAGAGGTGAAAGAAATGATAGAGACCCCAGTTGAACAACCAATGGAGGTAGAGGTAACGACAACTAACCTGTCAAAAAATCCAACTACCAATGAAAACCTCAAAGGATCTTGAAGTGGATAGGGAACTCAAAGAATTACTAGCAAGAATGAGAGAACCTAGAGGCAGAGAACCGAAAAGAAAACTTGGGAGTATGTGAACGAATGATGTTGGAATTTCTCTGCACATGGGCCAGAGTGGAAGCACAGGAGATCCTACAAGAGAAACTTCAACATTTGTTTCACTTGTATGGACAATGGCGACAACACAATTTGATTCCAGGAGGATATATGAGACAATTTCACACTGGGAAGGAAGGATATTCACACATGCACCATACCAATGAGAAAATCCCAAATGAGCAGGGAAAAAAGGGAGAAAATCCCCTAGAGAAGCCAATGTTTATGTGTTGAATTCTAGACAAATGAATAGAATAGCAAAGTATTTCCATTGAACCTCTTTTGTTCCTCAATGAAATTGTTATATTGGAATATTCATGGATTAAGTATAAAGGGTAAGCAAAGGTATTTTAAGTCTAGGATTGAGCGGGAAAAACCATAAATAGTCATCCTATAGGAGATGAAATTTTCTTGTGAAAGGTTATTGGAGATTATGGGTAAATGTTGGAAAGGTAGCGAAATGATGGCCTCAGATACTTAAGGCAGTGTGGGAGGGTTAGTGGTGTTATGGGATCCTAATGTGGTGATTTTCTAGCATTGGTGCAAACCCCAATAATTTCTTGGATCACTTTTGTTGCTACAAGGCAAAAGAGATGGTTTCCTTAATGGCAGTGTATGGACCATCAGTGCCAGGGAAAAAATAGGGTTTCTTAACCAATCTGAGGGAAACAATAAAGATCCATCAGGACGAGGGATGGATAATTGGTAGTGAATTCAATCTACTTCAGAGCTCGGATGAGAAAAAATGAGGCAACAAGAGATTGGAGCCAACGTTAACGCTCTTCTAGGAATTCATCCAAGACCTGAAGCTACCTGAAATGGAGATGATAAATTGTATTAACACTTGGAACAATCATCGAGGTGGTAGACATTGGGTGGCCTATCATCTAGACCACTTCCTTCTCTCGAAAGAAATATTGGTCAAAGATCTATTCATTGAGTCCACTATTCTCCCAAGCCTAGGTTTGACCACCACCCAATCTAGATAGAGATAGATTTGAAAATGGCACCTAGAAATATACCATTTGTTTTGACATTTTGGCTCCAAGAACCTAATTTCCTATCAAAACTTGAGGGGTGGTTGTAGGAAATTCCAGTTCAATGAGGTAATTAAATGTGGTTGTTCAAACGATTATTGAAAGTGCTAAAACAAAAAAAAGAGTCTTTGAATTTGTTGTAGCTGCTGCAACATCCTCCAAAATTTTGGCTTACACTCAATTTCGGAGCCTTCCTTTGTCTTGTAAATTATTTTTTGCAAACATTAGAGCTTATTTCATGAGATATCTTGCAGTGTTTTGTTCCCTTTTGCATGTTGGGTTAACTGTCATCTTTTAGCATGTATGGATGTCACATAATGTTTGTAAGCATATTCTGATGGTTTCAAAGGACTGTATTTGCATATATGAGTTGTTCTAACTATGTAAACATATGTCACATCCATACACAAAGTCATGAGCACTGTCACACACCTGTCATCCTAAAGTCTATCTTAAGTGTCGCACTTGTCATATCTTGTCGTAAGGTAGTCACATAGAGGGAAATGCTTTGTTCATGTGTTTGGATGATTTATGTTGTCGTGTTGGAAAATTATGCTAAGTGTGTGATCACAGTTAACGTTCATCATAGTTCATCACATATCCCACACTTAGCCACTTTCAGAAAATCTTCTCGACCATGCAATTGAGCTTCACCGGACTCCTTCTGAACTATGCATTGCACAGTCTTAGCCCTATAAGTTGTGACATTTCTTCTTGGCATGGTGCAATTCACATTTCCTATCTCCCAAAACCTCTTCTATGTGTAGTTCGTGTGCCCATGTCCAGACCTTGATCCCTAGAATTGCATAGTTATGTCCTCCAACCCAGCTTGAACTACACACGTTGCATCTTCAAGCCTGAAGCTCATCCCCTTAGTGATTGAAATACACATAAGCCCAACTTACCTTGACTCCCAAAACTATGTAGTTGGCTTCCCTAGTGTCCATTCCATTAGCCTGACCCCACTGGTTCTAGAAAATGCGTAGTCTTGTCCTTCAAGCCTCCTTGAGCTGCACAATGCGGAGTCTCAGAGCTCAAGGTTTTCCCTTGGATGTTGGAACTATGTGTTGCATAGTCACTAAGTCCCTCTTCCCATCCTGTCACTTGTTACAAGCTCAGTTGGTGGATCATAATGCATCATCTTATACTAGGGGTTTTTCAGATTGATGTCGTCTCATCATGAGTGAATTGTAGGAACAAGTACCCTGTCATGTCATGGCAAGATGATGGAGAGGGAGAAGAATGAGGGAAGCATGCCTACAGACTCTCTTGTAGTTGAAATGACAAGTAGATCAATTTCGAGAAGGTGAAGGGACACAAGTTTGCGACCACTATTCAATACTAACGATCATTGAATATTTCATATTAGCAAGCGATGCAAAGGTGAAGAGAAATCATCTTCAAGAAGACATCTAGAACTTAGAAAAAACAATGTCTTATCATTGCCACATCATCAGGTAGTCCATATCAGCAGTGTCATGTCATGTCATGAGTGGTCATTGTAGTGTTGTTTTAATCAATCCTAATTGACCGAGACTGCAACATTTAATTTTCAACCAAGGGTAGGTCTTGCTATTTCAATGGAGTTCGTATTGTCTGTGCCGATACACCATAGCCAAGAATAAGAAAATGAAGAAAACAGTAAAAGGTGTCGCTAAACCAAATTGTTGAATAAAACCATTCATGTAGACATAAAAACACTCTAAAGAATTAATCACACTTCGCAATATCAAAGTAAAGGCACACCACACAGGAACTGATATCTACTCCAGCTGGTTACTACCACTCTGTTGATTAACTCAGTGTAACAACATAATATAAATGGAAACAATAGCGAATGTAATCCATGATTTGTACAACAACAACAAGAAACCAAAAATCAATTAGCTAAACTAGAATGTACACTACCTTTGTCACTGCAATCCTTGTCAAATAGGAGGGCCTTTCTTCCTCAGCAAGGCATAGGAGTAACACAAAAGTAATTAACAAATTAGCTGAAGAGTAGTAACAACATCACTATGTTCATTAATATTAAAAATAAACTCATAATTACAGAAGCAGAGTAATAATACTTTTCTATATGCCGTATCCTTGTACATGAAACATCGAGTTCCTTTATAGTTATTACATCCCAAAATTATAAATAGGTTAGTCATGAGAATCTCACGATTCTCACGCTGATTAAAAAAAATTAAAGTAGTTACAACCTATTTCTAAATACAAATATACATTAGTTAGGATTGAACCTGCTTGGGTCTGTTGCTTCCAAAATAAATAATTCCTACTGCCGACAGTTGTTATGTGGAATAGTACCCACATTTGCCAGTTTCGGCGCAACAACATTGAGTGAATAACGGTTTGGAATGTCATGACATCACGGGCGACAACAATTTTGGTGTAACAATGGACTCCTATATCAACGCGTGATCTAGGTGGATATTGGTGGCCACCTGCCAAGTCCACTTGGACCCCCACCATTGTTTCTTTCAGCTTTTCAGTTTCCTTAATTGTAGCATAGTTTACTATTTTTAGCAGTTTTTTGGGTCCTGAACTTCCAGAGCCGTTTTGAGGCCCTAAACGACATTTTCTTGGGAAAACTAGGAGAAACATGTGGCCATGGACCGATGTTGCTCTTCCCAAGGTTGTAGCTCTTGGACAGATCTTTCTAACAAGATACTATGCATGTCAAACAGAGATCGTATGCCAAAGTTATGACCCCGGGAAGTTGATGTACCAATTTACCCAAACGGGGCTCACAGTTTGGCATTTCATCTTCTAGGGTTAGGTTTTTGGATGTTTAGGGTTTTCCATTGTTTCTCAACAATAAATGGCCCTTCGAGCCTCATTGTAACATAGTTCAGAGGCATGTAAACACCACATCTCTTCTAAGAGATAAGCTACCATCACCCTAGATGGTTTATTTCCATTGTTGTTTGTAAGCATATTTCAGTATTTTACATTAATGAAATGAAGTATTATTTCCTTTGCATCTCTATGTTTATGGTTATCTCTATAATTTGTTGTGTTCTTGTTTAAATCCCGATCAGTGGTATTAGAGCAGTCTGCTTTTTCTTTGTTTTTATTTGCATGTCCCCAACGAGGTCAGGATATAAGGGGTTAGGGCTTGAACTGGTCGAACCTTTGCAAGACATGCCTTGCAAATCCTGATGGCCTCCCATGGTGGATGAAAAGAAAGATGAGGGGGCAGGAGATCCTATCAAAATCTTGCTTGAAGAAGCCCTCGAGTGACAAAGGAACGGGATGATGGACAACTTTGCTCAGATCCTCCAGTGGCTACCTAGGGGTGACGCATCGGCTTCCAACAGGTACTTTGGAAACACCGCACCATTTAAGGTACAAGTTAATTTTTAAATCCCCATATTCGAGGGTCAAATAGATGCAAATGCTATTGATAAATGGTTAAATCTACTAGAGGGTTATTTTTTTGTTCATGATTTTTCCAGTTGCGAAAATATTATTTTCGCTCTTCTCAAAGTAGCCCCCCACATCAAGGACTGGGGGGGAACCTACTGTGAGCAGAAGGATGAAAGTACAGGCTCACTATTTTCAACCGTACCCTCTTGGGATTCATTCCGAGATGCCATAAAGGAGTAGTACTACCCTGACGGAAGCTATGAGGATCAATACATAAAGTGGACCACGTCGCGGTAGGGAAGGGACCAAGATGTGTTGGAGTTTACCAATATTTTCCATACCCTTCGTACAAACTTGGGTATCAAGGATTCAGAGCAGCATTTGGTACTCAAATACCATGGTTGCCTGCATAAGTACATCCAGGAAGAAATATAATTTCTGAACATCCCCTTGCTTGGCACGGCATACCGATATGTCGTCAAGGTTGAGAAAAAGTTTAAACAGAAGAAGCGAGACTTTGGATCTGCAAATCCAAAGCAAGGGAAAGGTGCCCCCAAACCACAGAAAAAAGGACAAAGCCAAGGCAGGGCAGCCTAAGACAACCTTCCAAAGGTGCAAGCAAAGAATAGTGTCGTGAAGTTGAAAAAGGACATAGGAAAGTGGTGTGAGTTCCATAAGAGCTCCACTCACAACACAAGTGAGTGTCGGGCCAAGCAGTCACTGGTGCCCAAGCTAAAGGTTTCAGAATCAAATGCATGTTTTGACTCTGAGTCAGAACCTGACAAGGGGAATGACAAAGGGAAGCAGATTATCGATGCAGAGCCCAACGCCACCGCTGCCACCACGAAGATCCATAAGGAGGAATCCGAAGATCGAGAGGAGGAGTATCTCTTCCACTCGCAGACGTGGGTAAAGGGTTCCCCGCTACAGTTCATTGTCGACAACAGGAGCCAAAAGAACCTCATTTTGGCAGAGGTCATGAAGCGGTTGGGCTTACTGACCACAACACATCCAAAATCGTACACCATCGGGTGGCTTCACCAAGGATGGGATCTTCACGTGAGCCAATAGTGTTGCCTTCCATACAACATCAAGCCCTTCACAGATGAGGTATTGTGTGACATTGATCCCCTTGAAGTTTGTGATGTATTATTAGGACAACCATACTTGTGGAAGCAACATGTTGTGTATGAATGAAGGCCCCATGTTATTATTGTTACTTTTGGAAATAAGTTGTACAGGATACCGGAGGTAGCACTGCCTACCGCCATCTCTTTGATTGCTGCAAAACAATGCAGTAAGCTCGTTTCCAAAACTGGGAAATTTGTTTTCCTGATGATACGCCCTCAAGGAAAGAAGAAGATAGTGGCCACGACCTCTAGACAGGGCCCCTCCGCACAACAACTACAGATGGACAAGGTCGTGGAGGAGTACGAGGACATCTTCACCTCCCCTGCAGGGGTTCCTTCGCACTCTCAAGTCAAGCACTCCATCGATCTAACCCCAGGTTCACCGTTGCTCAATGGACCAATCTATTGGTGCTCTGTTCTGGAGAATGATGAAATCAAGAGGCAGATTCAAGAGCTGCTGCAAAGAGGTCACATTCGTCCAAGTTCATCGCCCCGTGGGTGCCCGATCGTGTTGCTACAGAAGAAGGATGGGACTTGGAGACTCTGTATTGACTATCAAGCACTGAACAAGATCATTGTCCGTAATAGGTACTTGATCCCATGGATTGATGACCTCTTGGACCAACTGAAGGGGGAAAAATATTTCAGCAAGATCGATTTGAAGTCAGGATATCACCAGGTACCAATCGAACCCTCCGATGTATGGAAGAATTCCTTCAAAGCCAAGGAGGGCCTTTTCGAATGGTTGGGTATGCCTTTCAGATTGACGAATGCTCCCGCAACCTTCATGAGGCTAATGGATGACATCTTTTGGCCATTCACCAACTCATTTGTAGTGGTATACTTGGATGACATCCTGATCTTCAGCTAGAGTTGGGAAGAGCACCTCCACCACATCCAACAAGTTCTCCAAACACTGCGGCAACACAAGTTATGTGCCAATTTTGAGAAATGCACTTTTGGCATGACCTAGGTTTAGTATATGGGATACATTATTGATGAACAGGGGGTGCATGTGGATCCATCCAAGATCCAAGTCAATCGAGATTGGTCAGCTCCAACCACTCTGACAGAGCTCCACAGCTTTCTAGGTCATGCTAACTTCTACCATAGGTTCGTGTTGGGATTTTCTCATATCACTTGGCCCTTGAGTCAAGTCACCAAGGAAGGAGCGAAAGCAAAATTATTTTGGTCTGAATCTCAACAGAAGGCATTCACAGAGTTGAAAGATCGCCTCTGCATGGCACCAGTGCTCACATTACCAGACTTGCAACAACCATTTGAGGTCGAGACAGATGCCTCTGACTATGCTATTGAGGCAGTCCTTACTCAACACGAGCATCCAGTGGCATGTCACAGTGAGACACTTTCAGACACAGTCCAGAAGTATCCTACTTATGACAAAAAGATGTATTCCATTATGTAGGCCTGCTGACAATGGAAGCATTACATTTTGGGGAAAGAAACGATCATCCACAGAGACCACTGACCCCTACAGTTCATACAGACCCAAGGGAAATTGCAGAATGATTGCCATCAGAAGTGGTCCACATACCTGCAACAATTCCATTTGAATATCAAGTATAATAAGGGAAACACCAATAATGTTGCAGATTTCCTCAATCGACCACCGATCATGGTGTTAATCACTGTGCTCAACTCTTGTGGGCACGAGACTTCTGAGTGGCCACTTCTGTACAACAACGACCTAGAATTCAGCTACACATACCAGACACTCTTGGAGGGCTAGCATGTTCCAGATTTTCACCTCTAGGATGCCCTATTATGCCACCTGGGTCACCTTTGTGTTCCTTCAGGAGAGCGTGCCAAGATGATTTGGGAATCACACTACAGTTCGGCTGCTGGACATTTTGGGGTCGAGAAAATGGTGGTAGTACTGCAGAAGTATTTCTATTGGTCGAATCTTCGACAGGATGTCGGGAAGTACATCAGATCGTGCATTGCCTGCACCATTGCCAAATCGACCATCAAGAAGCAAGGCCTCTATACCCCACTGCCTACCCCTAGTCGACCTTGGGAATCCATCTCCATGGATTATATGTTAGGCCTTCCTTCCACTAAGCATGGAAACGACTGTGTTTTTGTGGTCATCGACAGGTTCTCGAAGATGGCCATTATGGCTGCCTGCAAGAAGAATATCACAGCAGAAGCCACTGCTAAACTCTTCTTTGAATGAGTGTGTGTACACTTTGGGATCCCACAATCTATCATCTCAGATCGGGACAACAGGTTCCTTAGTACATTTTGGTCCAGTCTCTGGTTGATGCTCGATACCAAACTCACTAAGTCCACAACCTTCCATCCTCAAACTGATGGCTAGACAAAGGTTGTCAACATGATGATCGTACACATTCTATGCATGTACAACTCAAAGTATCCACGCACATGGAACGAGAGCCTCCCCTATGTTCAACACAGCTACAATCGGACTCTCCATAGCTCGACTAGCTACAACCCTTTTCAGGTGGGCTTGGGATTCCAGCCACTGTGTCCCATTGATGTGGCCATGCCATTTGCAACTACTCAAGCAGATTCGGCTCATGTCTAGTCCGAAACAGATAAGGAAAACAACTTCATTGAGCACATCCAACATATTCACCAATAGGTCCATGAAATTATGGAGAAATCAAATTCCAAGTACAAGGAGCGACATGATCAACATTCGGTGCCACACAAGTTTTAGGTGGGTGACAAAGTCTGGTTGCATTTGCAAAAGGAACGCCTTACTAGAGCCTATCAGAAACTTGCACCACTCTGATATGTCCTTACACCATTACCAAGGCTATGGGAGACAATGCATTTGAGCTCAACATTCCCCCATTCCCTGGTCTGCACCTAGTGTTCAATGTGGACTGCCTTCGGCCATACTTTCCACCATTACTAGATACATCCGACATTGCAGAATAGCTCATACCCATAGAGTTAAATCCAGATTGCATGGAACAAGCTGCAACTGATCGAATCATGGGCACACAGATCAAGCACACTTTCCAGCAGAATATCCAATTGTATCGAGTTGTCAAAGTAGGCCAACTCCTTCACAAGGGCAAGTGGCTCACCGGGGACCAAGTTTAGTAGAAGTTTCCTCATCTCTTGGAGGAACTCAATGCAATGGGGACCATTGCTTCCTAAGGGAGGAGGAATGATCTAGGTGGATATTGGTGGCCACTTGCAAAGTCCACTCGGACCCCCACCATTGTTTCTTTCAACCTTTCAGTTTCCTTTATTGTAGCACAGTTTACTATTTTTAGTAGTTTTTTGAGTCCTGAACTTCTGGAGCCATTTTGAGGCCCTAAACGACGTTTTTTGGGAAAAGAGGGACCAACATGGGTCCATTGGTTAATGTTTCCCTTCCCAAAGTTGTAGTTCTTGGATAGATCTTTCTAACGAGATACTGTACACGTCAAACGGAGATCATATGACAAAGTTAATACCCCAAGAAGTTGATGTACCATTTTACCCAAACGAGGCCCACAATTTGGCATTTCATCTTCTAGGTTTAGGTTTTTGGATGTTTAGGGTTTTCCATTATTTCTCAATAATAAATAGGCCTTCGAGCCTCATTGTAACACAGTTCAGAGGCATGTAGCCGCCACATCTCTTCTCAGAGATAAGCTACCATCACCCTAGTTGGTTTATTTTCATTGCTGTTTGTAAGCATATTTTAGTATTTTACATTAATGAAATGAAGTATTATTACCATTGCATCTCTGTGTTTATGGTTATATCTGTAATTTGTCGCATTCCTATTTAAATCTGGATCAACACGTAGTGTAACAACGTCCTGTAACAACATCCAATGTCTAACATCAACCTGTGACACATCTAGGGTGTAACAACGCACTATTATACCCTTCTCCATAGTTAATGTGTGCTGCCTGTCTGCTTCATATCTTTGTTCTCGTGATCCATCACCTGAAAAGAAGAAGAGCTTCCCAAAATAATTTTTCAATACTCTCCCAATTATCCATAAAAAGGAATAAAGCGTCGTATTACTCGGTAAAATATGGCAAAGTAACATGAGAGTAGAATAGGTTATAAAGGTGAGAAAACAAGGGAATTGATCATGTAAAGTCATAGGCCTGGAGGATAGAAGGGTTAGAATAGGGAAATAATGTGCAGAAAATAGGTAAAAAACCACACTGAACATCTCCCCCCCAACTGAAGCAACTGCATGTCCCCATGCAGAATCTCAACTCCTCCTAATGTACCCCTGATGCAAGTCTGTGAAATTGTAGGCACCAATAGTGCCTTCACTCGGAGCTCTGTACCCTTGCATGGCCCTCAACTGTCATGGCCAAGATTCCTCTTTGTAGTCACATAGGTGGTAGTCCAAATGATACTCGTCTACTTGAAACCAAATCAAAGGAAATTTGAATCTGAGGCCAATCCAGAATGCCCCTAGTGTCTGCACAATCCGAGCATACTCAAGTTCCCTTGTAACAGTAGCCAAAAAATTATTGTACTCAAAAGGATCCCCTTCTTATAACTCAACGCTACAGGACTTAGTGCGCTTAAGACATCCTGCTAGCACTCAAATTTTCATATTTGCATACAAGTTGAGGCAGATCCTCACGATCCTTTTCCTATAGACGACCAACTGTTCTCTAATTCATGGAGTGCTCAGGAATAGCTTAAACTCATGCCTGAGTTTGTAAACCATCCCTGGTTCGGCTCTGACCTACAATGTTGTTCTCTCCTCGTTAGCTTCTACTAATTTCATGGCTAGATGCCACTCAATCTGATTCCTCATTGATGGCTTGAGGGGGCCTGACCCAGGTTCAACGTTAGTTAGCCAAAAAAATCCCTACACTACTGGCCCTTTCGGCATCAGTTCACGGGACGCGAACTGAAGTCTCACCCGAAGCAGTATGGGGGGATGTTGGAACCAAGTTTCTGCACCCCTGAGATGGTTGTGATGTCGGTTTATCCTGGCTATACCTGCCTATGCGCAGGTTTCTTAACCCTCTGTTCCACGCTTCAGTACCTTCACGAAAGGGTACGATTTGCTTTCATGCAGCCCTAACCTAGGGCTGATATACTTTCAGGCTGCTAGGGCAACAAACTATGATATTTCCCAAACCAAGCTAAGTGTCTTACTTATCTTATTAACAGATCTTTGTTAGCTTCGCGTAAATAGATGTTCATACTTGTGTTCACTTAACCCATACATTTACATATATTCGTGCATTATATAAGAAATATAAGTGAAATTCATACCCAACATAACAAGATGCATAAACAGGAAATAAAGACGCATAAATTATAGAATGCTTCTCTTTATTAATAATTCTGGACAATTACAGACTCGACCCGCCCTGCGCACTCAACTGTAGGGGTTCACGCACTTAGTTGTGGACTTCTAGGCCTCTGCGCACTTAGTTGCAGAACCTCTACCTACACTATAACCCAAGACTTAGAATTCTACTTCAGAGCTTTCTCTTCATTCTTGCTTGATTGATTCCTTAATCCCTTAAACTACTTAGAGCTTAGCTCTATTTATACAACCCAATCTTCTACAACCGACATTACATTTCCAAAATAAGGGTGGGAAACCCTATGACTCTTTAATAACTACGTGCTCTGCGACCACAAAATGTGGAGCCTTTACACTTGGATTACAAAATTTGACCAAAATATGGGCTTTTAGCCCCAAAACTACCCTTGGGGGATCCCGCACCCAACATGCCCCCAACACAAACATCGTGATTCGCCCTCAAGTCACTATGCAGGTGTGGAGATCTTAGCGTGAAGACCTCCTAGCTCCGTTTGGATCACTGCAACTTCGGCAACGCATTGAGCTGCTGCCTACTGGACTTCTTTCACTCGCTTCTTGGTGACCACTGTTGAATTGCTTCCCTGAATCTTCAGCTGAGCTACCTGGCGTTGCGCAAGCTTTCCTTCAATGGAGGATGTGATTGCATAAGCCTCATATATCCATGGCTGTAGGCATGCTTTTAAGACCACTTATTTATGCCGAGTGGCATCCACCTCTTCCTTGAACACCTTTGCCTCTTGCATCCATGCAAGCCTCTTCATAAGGAAAACCGTGTGTGCGGTCCCTTTGACCTCATCATATTTTTGTTGTAGCTCACGCGCCTCTGTCTCTAGGCGCTCTACATTTAGGTCCTCCTGTAGGGTGGTTAGGGCCTCGAATGACTGTTCAAAAATCTGCATGCAGTCTGCCACTACGTTGTCAACTGTTGCTATTTCTATTGTGACAATGGTGGTACGCTGTTCCCTGACTTCCGACGAAGTTGAAGGCTGAGGCCTCAAATGTAATTCTGTGATCTATATGTTCAACTCCAGCTGAACCCTAGCCATCTCTGCTCGAGCGTTGCGCACCCCTGTGGCTAACTTGCAGATGCGCACCTCTACCAGTTCTTCTGCCTGAATGTCCAACTCCAGGACCATTCGACAGGCTTCCTCCACTACCTACATTGTTTCCTTATTCTGCTCCATTGCCTCGTTGCACTGCAGGCCAATTTCTTGATGTTGATGCGCTTCTCACTCATCACCCACAGAGCGCGACTCTCACAGGCCCAAAGTTCCGCGGTGACTCCATCCTACAAGAGGTAGAGCGTCTCTCAAGCGAGCGCATCCACATTCAATCGTACCCCTTTCAGGTTGCTAACCGTGGGCCTGTTGGCCTCATTCTATGTGGTAAGTGCTCCACCTGGTAGCACTGTCGTTTTGGTCACCATTGTGCGCAACATCTCCTCAGTAGCTGAAGTGCCGATTGCAAGGTTGGTGGACACTTTGCCAGCCTATGGAGTGCGAACCTGCAACTCCTGCAACTTTGTGTGGAGAGGCCCCAATACCAACTACTGCTATTCTTCGAACTATTGGAGGGCCACCGCGGTGACATCCCTCACCGTTTCTCTGATATCATGCAAATCCTTGTCATTGAGGGTGATTGAGTCGAAGGATGTCTTTGATGCCTTGGTTTTCTTTCCTGACACTGCCTTCTCTCACAGTTGCAGACGCTTGAGTTGGGTGGACGTTGTTTGCGGGTCCACGCCACATTGTTTTATCTCTATTTCTGCCTTAGTCCTAGGCGAAGGTGACTTCTGTCCTTCACGCTCTTCTCCTCTTGTTTTATGTTGTTATACCAATTTCATGGCATCGCACGCTACCTGGGCCTTAGCCTCTGCTTCCTCCTTTCTGCGCTTCTCAGCCATCTGTGCCATTCGAAGCTTTGTTTCTTCCTTCTTACGCTGCATGGTGGACTTGTCCGTTTCCACCGTGGAGCTTGCTAGAGCGTGCCACTCTAGCGGCCAAGACTCGAGGACTGCAAAGATCACATCATCAGTCGCCAGATATGGTAAGTTATGCCATGTCTTCGCGGGATCGTTCCGTGCGCTGATAAAAACATGGTGGAAACCCGCCAGGGAAAATTTTAAGACCCACCATAAATTTATATGTATAATAAATGGGCGAATCCCCATGATACATAGGAAAAATGGGAGGTGATTATATCACTAATATATATATTTGGCGAATCTCTCACCAGATTATATTATCTTGTAAAGTCATGGGGAATATTACACTGAATTATAAAATCTTGTAAGATCTTGGAAAATATTTCACTAAATAATAAAACATTGTGAAGTCTTGGTGAATGTTTTGTTAAAGTATGAAACCATATATGATAATAATAAAACATATTCATTAAACTGTAATATACTAACATGCATGTTCGGAAAAAAGAAACATAATTTTCACTTCCTACAAACAATGTTGCAAGTTTTAGTGGCCATGTTTGTCATGGTAGGAG
>APFE030455236.1:28928-52752 GCA_000404065.3 Pinus taeda | reverse complement strand
ATTTTAATTGGAAATTTTCAATTAAATAATAAAATTTAATTACGTCTCTCCCAATCTAAATTTCTTATTAGCATAATTCACTACCTTCATACCATTTTTAATAGCGTTGTAACATGTGGATTACATTCCATTTTGGTGCACAATCTCTGCCTTTTAGGACAATATGGTGCAGTGACCTAACCCCTACAGATCATTACGACAAACTAAGAATAGCAGAGAAGATGAAAGGTTGTACAAACCAACATATTTTTCAAACAACTAATCCAAGATTAGTGCCTTAACTTTTTCATGAAGATATCATATTGAGAATGTTTGAAAAATGGTAGGAAATCTGGGCAGCGACTATCTATCTTCTGCGAGGGTGATGTGGAAAGAGTTAAGATTTCATTGTTTTGATTTTTTTTTTGTTAAATCAGAAAAACCAAGATTAATGGAGATATTTGTATTTTTTATTAAATTTTGTGAAGTGACTAAATGTAGCTTTGACTATTCACCTTAAGATTTGTTTTACAATATAATTTCCTAAGTCTATTTAATATCTTCATTATCATAAAAATCAACCTATATCCATCTTAACTCCACATCTACCACTCTTAGAGGGATGATATCTATTTATCCCTCCCAGCACTTGGTAGACCCAGAATTAAGATGGATCTAAGCTGATAGAATTTCCCCTTTAAATAGTCTATGCTCACATGAATATCATGGCATTACCATGGGTTATCATAAACCTGGAGCTTAAAAACTACTATTAGTAATTTATAAAAATTAATAAAATTATAATTGATTTTTTTTTTAACCAAGTTAAAATGTTTAAGTGACATTAAATTACAAGATCCATTTTTACTCTTGATCTACCAAGCCCCGAGAGGGATCAAATATTTTTCACTCTATGTTAGTTTGCATATCACGATATTTGATCAAGAGTAAAGACGGATCTATGCTAGTTTAATTCCCCCCTTTAAATAGGTTGCATTCCATGTGAATACCATGTGTCAATACCATGTGCCATCTTTATTTTTATTAATACTAATATTAGGGCTAATAGTGTTTTTTTCATGGTATTAATAATAATTTGGCCCATAGGATTCACCTAAATATAACACATTTTTTGAGTGTTCCTAAATATAAGGTGGCTTATGGAGTAAATATAAAAAATGTTTTATTTATTTACCATACCTCTCGTTTATTTATATTTTATTAATTTATCATACCTCTTTTATAAATATGGTATTTGGCCCATAGGATTCAATTAAATAAAACCTCTTTTTTGAGCCTTCTTAAATAGAAAGAGGGTTATGGACTAAATATAGAAAGAGGTTTTATTTATTTACCATACCTGTAGTTTATTTATATTTTTATTTATTTACCATACCTTTGAAGTATAAAAAGAAGTTTTATTTATTTACCATACCTCCACTTTATTTATATTTTTATTTATTTAAGCGCTTGCGTGTTCATAAATATAAGGTGACATATAGAGTAAATATAAAAAAATGTTTTATTTATTTACCATACCTCTCGTTTATTTATTTATTTATTAATTTACCATACCTCTTTTATAAATATGGTATTTGGCCCATAGGATTCACTTAAATGAAACCTCGTTTTTGAGCCTTCTTAAATTGAAAGAGGGTTATGGACTAAATATAAAAAAGAGGTTTTATTTATTCACCATACCTCTAGTTTATTTGTATTTTTATTTATTTAACACACCTTTGGAGTAAGTATAAAAAGAGGTTTTATTTATTTACCATACCTCCATTGTATTTATATTTATATTTATAACTATCATAAATACATTTTTTTGAAAATGAGGGCGAATGGAAGATTGTAACTCCTAATTTCAAGGGCTAAATTTACCTTTTTTACCCTCTCTCTTAAAATAAGGTGGGCTAAACTCCATACCTAATTTTTTTATAAAATAAATTTGAGGTGATTTGTAACAACGTACTATGATACAAAATATTCGCCCAATAAAATATAAAACCCCTTAATTTAGCCCAAGGGCGAAAATTCACCCCTAAAATTTTCCATGAAATCTGCTTTGAACTCTGCAAAGCTCTGCAAACTGGCGTATACTGTGGGCGACAACTGCGCCTTGCAATTGATCCCCATCCGAGTACTCATCTCCATTAAGACCCAAAAGATCTTGTTTTCTTTTATACGTTGCGCGTCCTTGGTCGCCCACAATGATTCATACTTCGCTGCCTCTGGAAGGTCTGGCACGACTGAAGGGAATTGGCTATATTCTGGCAGTTCCCATGCTACTAATACGATCGACAATAGGAGCCATGTGTAGTGAAATGTGTTTCCCTACTCCTATGCCTTGCGATAGTTCACAAGGAACTCACCACAAAGATAATTCGCCTAGTTGAATTGGACTCCTTCAGTGCATTGGGCTGCTAGTGAAATCACAGGCATGGGCACCTCATCCACACATTACTTTCGCATCACATTCCCTACTAGTATTTGCATTGTTACCTTGATTGCAGGGTTGTTAATACTGGAGATGGCATATCCTCGCTTCTTCTTCTCTAACTTGAATTTCTTCTTCAGAGCTTCTGCGAGGACCAACTCGCCACCTTTTCCTTCTGAAATATTGGCTGGATCATCTCCTGAGTAAGGTAGTCATGTAATCTGATGGATCAAGTGGTTTGTAATGGGAATGGGCTCCTCCAGCCACAAACATCCATCATGCACTAAGCAAAGCAACTGCCTGATGACGAATATGGTCACTGGGGTGTGGTGGTAATGCAGCACCCAGAGTAGGTTAAGAAACCCGACTTTCTCTACACCCTTGAGCTAGGTCTGCGGCTCCAATTCAATTTTTCTAGTAGTCGTGTCCATCCGTGGGTGCATTAGCTGCTCAGTTGCTAAATGCAAGAATTTTTCGTGATCTGCAAGGTCCCAACCTTCAAATTTCAATATAAGAACCCGTCCTAAGTGTAGCCCCTCAAAAACAATATCATCTAAGAGCAACGAAGTTTTCAGGGAGCACTTGATCTCGTTTATGTCCTTCAGCACCTTGACTTTACCCTTTCGCGAAGGAACATATTTTGGTAGCCTGGTAATAGGGTCCGTACCCTGGGTTTCAACTTCCATTTCCACATCCTCCTCATCCACAAGGATTTATTTAGATTATTCCTTATCGGCCTCCAGATTAATGGCCTTCCCCTTTTCCTGCAAGGTGAGCTTGGTCCTCTATGGGTTTCTTGGTGAGACGCACACCGGGATCATAGCTTGCTTATCCTTCTTAGGTCTCAGGTGTTCTAGGTGATTTAGGGACCTCAACTATTACTCCGGCACTGTCTGGGGCTTCTACTACCACAATTTCCTGTGTGGCTTCCCCAGGTGTTGATATCATTCTAGTCAGCAGGTCCTGCGTCTCCTTTGGTAATGTCTCAAACATTGAACTTGCTCTCAAAGCCTCAAAATTTGAAACGTCCATACACACTTGATAACACAACAACTAAATTTTCCAAATGCCAAGTTTTTTTCGCTAGACAACCACTTGTAATTTATAGGGCCTTTTGAATTCAAATTTGACCATTCCCCCCACATTCGGCCCATTAATGCTAGATTGGTCGTAGATTTCCAAGAATATAATCCATAAGGTTTGCCTTAAATGTCTGCTACCCACTCCATTTGGCTTCAAACCAACCATCAAATTGTGAATAGTGACTTTAACGGTCATTTTCCAGTGGACTTGCGTGCTAGCGCAACTGTCTTCGCGCTGTCGTGGACCCCGTGATACTTCATTGCTTCGCGGAGCTCCCCAGCTTAGGTAGTGTAGTTTACAGTCCCTCATCTATGTATGGCTTCAAACAAATGCCATTCACCTTTCCTGCGAAGGGATCTCCATTCAACTTAACCAACTGGACCACGCCATCGTCGGTAATCTCCTTAATAACATACCGCCCTAACCAGTGCATCTTGAATTTTTCGAGAAATTTATCAAATTCACTGTCATACAATAGCACCAAGTCATTCACCTTAAAGGTGTGCAACTTAATATGTCGGTCGTGCCATGCCTTTTCGCTCTACTTTTGGACTTGCTGGTGAAGTCCAGCCAAAAATCTCTCTTCTTCGAGCTCATCCAACTGTAAGAGCCTCTCTTCCAGGGCTCTGCGATCCATCATACTTGTGAGCGTTGCTATGTGCAGTCTAGGCATGATGTATTCCATAGGCATCACTGCTTCAACCCTGTATACCAGCCTAAAGGGTGTCTGTCCTGTTAGATTTTTGCATGTTGTTCGACAAGCCCACAATACTTTAGGTATATGTAGGTCCCAATCGTTTCACTGAGCAATGCATACCTTGGTCAACGCACGTTCAAGAACTTTGTTGAATGCCTCCACTGCTTCGTTAGCCTATGGATGATAAGGTGTGCTCTTTTGGTGATACACCCAAAATTCCTCCGTTAGTGCACTGATCGTCTCATTCAGGAAATGCGTACCAAGATCACTCATTAAGATCTTTGGACATCCAAATTGAGTCAGTACATGTTCAAATAGAAACTTCACGGCCGTCATGCCCGTGCAATCCTTCACCGGATGCGCTTCTTCCCAATGAGTCAAGTACTTCGCCGTAGTGATAATGTACCTCGCACCTTTCTTTCCTTGAGGCTGAATGGGTCCTACAAAATCTATTGCCCACTTCTCAAAAGTTTGCAATGTCATTTGTGGATTCAAAGGCATTTCATCCCTCCGTGATGGCCTTCCTGTTTGCTAACATACATCACACGCCTTACAATATGCTTTTGGATCCTAATGAAGGGTTGGCCACCACAACCCTGTGCATAGAATCTTCTACGCGGTTGCTCTCCCTTCATAATGTCCTCCCGCGATGCCCCCATGAGCGTCCGCAAGGATGCCACTTCATTGAAACTCAGGTACATACCTTCGCAATATCTCATCAGTCCCCATCTTATATAGATGCCCAACAATGACAGAGAAATCTCTCGTGCGCACCACTAATTCCTTCTTTTGCTGGAAAGAGTATCCTTCCGAAACAGTTCTTGTTGTTAGGAAGTGTATTATATCCTCAAAATGTCTATCTGCGATGTGCACAACAAAGATCTGTGCATCAGGTAATCCTTCCTCCACATTAGTGGGTTCCTCCCCTGTCTCAATGCATGATAGGTGATTTGGTCCTGCATTCAATCATCCAGGCTTCATAGCGACTTCAAAATCGTACTCTTGAACAATAAGAGCCATTTGCAAATTCGCCCCCCCAACACAGGCTTATTGACCAAGTACTTTATCGTGGAGTGATCCATATACATCTTAAAGTGGCCTCCTACCAAGTAGTGTCGGTACTTCTGGAGCGCATACACCATATCTAGCCCTTCGTACTCAGTGGTGGAATAGTTCTTCTCTGCTTTGGATAATCTATGGCTTGTGAACACAATAGGGTGGTCCAAGCCTTCTCCACCATCCTGTGTTAGTACTTCCCCCCATGCTATACATGACATGCAAACATGTACATGAAACTATTTATTCCAGTTCGGGAAGACTAGAATCGGTGCGATAACCATCTTTTCTTTCAATATATCCAAGATATTCTTACAGCCAATGTTCTAAGAGAAAGAGACATCCTTCTTCAACAATTTTTCCATCGGCATAGTGATCTGGGCATAGCCTTTGATAAACTTTCTGTAATATCTCGTATGTCCTAGAGTAGCATGCCACTGTTTCACACTCCTTGGCACTTCCAAGTTTAGAATCACCGCGATCTTCGCGGGGTCTACCATCAACCCTTGTCTCCAAACCACATGCCCCAATAGGTTCCCAAAAGGAACACAAAACAAACACTTTTTGAGGTTGAGCGTGATCTGGTATCTTCGACAAGTATCCAACATCAAGCGCAAGCTCGCTACAAGGCGCTTAACTAGTCCAAATACAATCTAGTCATCAAAATATACCTCTAGGAACTTATGAATAAATTCCTTGAATTCCACAACAACCACGCGCGAAAAGATAGCAGATGCATTCTTCAACCCAAATGGCATTATAGTATATTGAAAGAAACCCCACTCAGTCGTGAAGGTTGTCTTGCTCCTATCCTCCGGTGCGATTTTGATTTGGTGGTACCTAGAGAACCCATCAATGAAGAAGTATGCTTCTTGGCAACCTACATTGTCCAACACTTCATCCATGAACAGAGTTGGGAAAGGATCATGCACACAAGCATCATTTAGTTTTCTGAGATCCACACATATCCTTATTTCATCCTTCTACTTCTTCTCTTGCACCACCATTGGGCTTACCCAATCGGATTCTTCTAAAGGCTCAATGATGCTTGCTGCGAGGATTTTGTCTAGGTCTAAGCAGAACTTCTCCTTGTATTTTGGATTTAGGCAGTAAGGCCTCTGCTTAACCTGATTTGCATTGGGATTTAACATGATCTTCATTACTCCTAGATCTTTGATTATTCCTTTCATATCTGTAAAATTGGTAGGGAATAAGTCCTGATATTAACGGAGTAATTCAGTGACCTTTTCCACCGTCGCGTCATCCCAGTAGTCTCCAATATTTGCATATTTGGGTTCTTCCTCCATACCAATGTTCACTTGTTTAGTTCTCACCGACGTGGTTACATCAGGGTTCTCAATCTATGGTCCTTGAACCTCGTGGTGGCCTTCTGTTTCTGGAATGTTAATTTTTTGTGGATCCTCATCTCTTCTTTAGCAGTTACATTATAAAATTCTAGCACGCGACTCAGTTGAGTAGCCCATTTAGGCTGCGTCAGGTTTAAAGGATCCTGCGGTATCCTAAAGATGGCTGCTTTCAACTCTTGTAGCGCTTCATCAATACCGTCAAACCCATCCTCAAAACTAAATGTCATCATGAATCCTTCACGTAGGATATCCCATTCACTTGTCCCATAGTGGAGCTCTGTTTCTATATACCAATTCATTGGGATAACATCCAGGGTATGACAGAATAGGTGAACCCACTCAGGGTGTGGCTTTTATCTATAGGCCTGCATCCATTTGGCCAAATGCGTGCGCAGATCATTCAGTCCATCGTACTTGTCTGTTAGTTGCATCTTAGGCTTCCCAAATCGTGTTCTCATCATCCTCCTACATTCGCGCTAATCATCGAAATTCCCCTTGTGCGTACTCCACCATCTTGAGGGCATAGCGCGTAGTGCCCAGTCCAAGGCCTGGAAGCATTTTTTTTCTCGCACATCCCTTTCAAATAAATCCAAAAAGATATCTACCTCATTCAGTGCATCATAAGTAGCTAGATTTCTTACCTCTGACAACACACAACGCAACGACCAGGTCATCATGTTGCAATTCAGCGTAGTTACTTCGTGTAACCGATTCTTCCAACATTCTATTTCCTCATCGGAATCCGAAGTGCAGGAACTCTCACGCTCCCATGAAATCTCTGCATCCGCGGTGGGATTCACCCAGTCTTGGTCTCGTGCTGTTATCTTATAGATGCAGTCCAGATCATCATCACTCTCATAATCACGGACTGGTTCCATATAGCACGATCCTTCAGTAGGATCCAGGGATATTATTACGTGCAGTGATTTCTTCTCGAAGATCATCTTACGCTTCTTCAGATTGATTACCCCATTCATATCAGTAGCCCAGTCAATTCCCAAGAGCATAGGGTAGGGATTGCTATCATCTACTATTTCTATTACTTTAAAATTTGCTAGCACGCTCAGTCCCTCAATATCCATGGTCACTCCCTGCAGCCACCCCATGGGTATGATTTTCTACTGATTTTCCATCCTTAGCTGAATCGGAGACCATTGCGGCGTAGGTCTCCCCATTCGCTCCCATGTCTGTTTTGGTAGAACATTCACATTTGATCCCAAATCTAGAATGACATGATCCATTTCATATTCTTTGATCTGCGTGGTGAGTCTCATTTCACGCCCCGTCCCTCTCTTATGCTTTCTGATCTTTCAGACTACGTGTGGTTCACCTAGTGCGGTCCCAACACATCTATTGATGAGTTCTTGTAACCCTTTCACAGCCTTACTGTAACACAGTAACTTCATACAGGTTTCCAGGAAAGTTGTGAGCATAGAGGGGTCCATCTTTGGCTCTGGTGTATCCTTGCTTCCTGAAGTGGAGGCCTCAACGAGGCTTTTCTTATCTTCCATGAATGCTTCACGAGCATGCTCCAAATCAAACTTAGCCTCTTTTGTCATGGCTTTGCAAACCCATGTACTATCTTTCTTATATTTTCCCTTGTCGTCTCCCATCGCGATTACACTCCAGAGCACTATATTTATATTTGAATCTTCCTTGCGTGGCTCAGACCTCATCATCTACAGGTTTTGAGTCGGGGGAGGTGGTAGCGCCTCTTTGTCACATATCTTAGCTATCAATGTCGGAAAATCTTCTGTTTCATGATCAAACATCGTGCAATACTTACGCGATGGGCACGTTGGATTAGTGCAATAGTGGGTGTAGTGTCTTGGCCCTTCGAAATTGTAGCAAATCAACTGTCCTCGACCTCTACCAGGTCCTCCTCGGCCTCGGCCTCGTTCATACCCCTGAAATCCTATCCGTGTCATCCCTGCATTCTAGTCAAGGGGCTGCGTTTCTGCCTGAACCTTGTAGTCAGGAGTTCTATCCATTATCAATTGATACCTCCTGCAAGTATGCTCATCATGTCCTACCAACCTACAAAAGTTGCAGAACAATTGTTGCGACGTTTTCACATAGTTCTGTAGTAAGTGATAGTTATCTGTGGCATGTTTTCTGACTACTTAACAGATAGCACACCATAATGCAGGTGCTGCGCTAGGTCCTGCTTGAGTTTCTAGCCTTAAAGGCATCATTCCTCCTCCTACAAGGTAATTTGTAAAGACCAGACAATGGTCTTTGTCATGACCCTGACTCTAGCATTTCACACACCATACCTCCTCGCGTACCTCTGGTCGAACCATCATGTCCTGCTTCAAACTTTGCATCTCAAGGTATAGGTTCTGCAGCTACGTGTGGATTTGTTGAACTCCTAGATTAGGGTCTTTCATCGGAGTCTCATGTAGTCTCATGGAAATCTCCAAGGCCTTTGTATGAGTTGTTATCTTTTTCTATGACATCGCGCTCCTTAAGTGGGGTAATAGCGAAACCAGAAACCACTCGCGATGCTGTCCATTTGTCAAATTCATATTGGCTTCGCAGATTTGACTCTTCAATCTTTAATCCAATTCCCATAATGTCTCACCTAGTTGCATTGCCATCTCTTTGAAGCCCACAATCGACTGCGCCTCGGACTTAGGCATGCTAAATTCCCTATTTAGTGCTGCTTGGATGTCTGCTACTCTAGCATTCAGGTTATCGTTGGAGTACTTAATATACCATGTTAGTGCCTAATCTTGCAGAGCACTAACGAGTGTCGCCTTCTTTATATGATCATCTGTAACACCTTGAGCTTCCCATACATCCCTTACAACGAACCAAAATTGGTCTGGATCCTCATTTCCCAAACCTTTGAAAAAAGGCAACTTCACTGTGTTTTCCTTACTGAATCACGGTGTTGGTGGAGGTGGTACGAGTGAAGTTGGAGGTGATGGCGGTGAAGTCAGAGGTGGTGTGGGTGGAGGTGGCATTCTTGGGAATTCTTGTCTTATCAACTGAACAACACTTCGTGGCGAGACCTTTGCTATCCCTTCTTCATCCCTTCACAGAGGTGAAATCAAGGGGCTATACTTTGGACCCTTATTTCCTTCATTTCTGTAACTTTTTCCACTTCGCGTAGTCCCAAAGATCAAGGTAGCTGCATAACCCGTTTTTCACACAACAAAATTCTAATCTAAGTATTCAAGGATTTTACGTACTTACCTCACGGTCCTTTCAAAAAGCATCATTCTGCCTCGCTAAAGATGACTGAGGTATCGACCACGAATTCAGTAACAAGTCCTCCTATGATGTGATCAAGCCAGTGATCGACAACGCGCACGATCTCATCCTCCGATGCTTCCAACCTTCACACTAGCTCTGGGGTCCACACAATAGGATCATCAAGTTTCCACCTTCATTGGCTATCTGCTAGCTTCGCGATCCACTTGTATAGCCCAGTAGGAAAGGAGGCGAAACAAATTTCGTGGATCTCCATATACATGTATCGGTCCAACCACTGTTCTTTTGACAGTCACAGGTTCCTGTTTTCTTGTGTCGTGAACTCGTGAATCCTTCTGTCAAACCAGCCTTCGATTTCTTTCTTAGTTGGATTCCAGTGATACGACATCACACATATCTATGCAGATTCTGGTCCCGAAAATGGAACCATTTTTTGGATTGAGGGGGCCTGAACCAGGTTCAATGTTAGTTAGCCAAAGAAATCCCTACACTACTAGCCCTTTCGGCATCAACCCGCGGGGTGTAAACTGAAGTCTCACTTGAAGTAGTATGGGGGACGCTGGAACCAAGTTTCTGCACCCTTGAGATGGTTGTGATGTCGGTTTACCCTGGCTATACCTGCCTGTGCGCACGTTTCTTAACCCTCTGTTCCACCCTTCAGTACCTGCGCGGAAAGGTATGATTGGGTTTCGTGCAGCCCTAACCTAGGGCTAACATACTTTTGCATTGCTAGGGAAACAAACTGTGATATTTCCCAAACCAGGCTAAGTGTCTTACTTATCTTATTAACAGATCTTAGTTAGCTTCGTGTAAACATATGTTCCTACTTGTGTTCACTTAACCCATACATATACATATATTCACGCATTATATAAGCATTATAAGCGAAATTCATACCCAACATAACAAGATGCATAAACAAGAAATAAAGACGCATAAATTGTAGAATACTTCCCTTTATTAATAATTCTAGACAATTATAGACTCAACCCACTCTGCGCACTCAGCTACAGAGCCTCTACCTACACTACGACCCAAGACTTAGACTTCTACTTCAGAGCTTTCTCTTCATTCTTGCTTGATTGATTCCTTAATCCCTTAAACTACTTAGAGCTTAGCTCTATTTATACAACCCATGGTTTGTGGACCATGGGTAGATCTTCTACAGCCGACATTACATTTCCAAAATAAGGGCAGACAACCCTATGACTCTTTAGTAACTACGCGCTTCGCGACCACAAAATGTGGAGTCTTTACACTTGGATTACAAAATTTGACTAAATATGGGCTTTTGGCGCCAAAACTACCCTTGGGGGATCCCGCGCCCAACGCTCATAAATGAATGGAAAGCTCGTAAATACAAATCTCCCATATAGGAGAAGACACTTGCTACCATATTCGTGCTGACATATTCACACATGATATTATGCAAAAATAGCTCGCACAATAAGCTCTAGTCATCAAAGTAGCAGGAGCGAAAAATCTCCAGAAAAGTACGGGTTGAAGAACCCAAATAAGACCTATTCTCAAAAACTGTTTTTAATTGAAATAAATAATAACGTTCCCAAAGGAACACTGGATATGATGGGGACAGCCTCCTGCATGCTAGCAGGTTTAGGGCAAGTTCACAGAGCTTAGTCTTATCATTTATCAGGTCTGAGACATGTTGATTTAGCTGATACAACTGTTCATCCTTCTTCTTTATAACTTCCTTGTGCCTCCATGCTTCCCACTCTCTTTCCCATTCTTCCTTTAGCCATTTATCTCTAAGGGAATCCATCATCTTCTTGTGAGCTTGGAGCGAGATCACCCCCTCTTGCAGAGAGAGGGCCTGCTGCTTTCATTTTTGCAACTTTGGTAACAACAACATCTTAGAACACCATCCTTCATTAGGACCCAGTGTTCTCCCACATGCACTATCAATTGAAGGTGTAACAGCCTGATGAGGGTGAAACTGTTCCACTTCGGTTGCTGGTTCTTGTGTAACAACAACTTCGTCAGTGGAATTTGTCACAATTTCCTTATCTTCCTGGTCAGCTTCCATATCCACTGTTGGTTCTTGTGTAACAAAAATGTTATCCACATACTTCTATATATCGTTTTTCCTTGGGTAGGCTTCTGTCTCCACCATTGGTTCTTGTGTAACAGTAGTGTCGACCTTAGGCTCATGGATGTTAGCTTATCCTTCATTCCCTTGGCTGACTTCCTCCTTCACTTTTGGTTCTGGTAAACAACAATGTCATCCAAGGGCTCCTATGTATCCATTACCTGATCACTTTCTGTGGATTGTGCCATCTTGGTTGTTGGTTTTTGTGTAATAACAACATCATCAATAGGTTCTTGTGTATCAACATTCCAGATTTCAGTTTGTGTTTCCCTTGAGGTGGTGTCTATTACACAGAATTTAAATCCTGCTGCCACTAGCTTCTCAGTACATGCAACACACACAATGCCCAAAACATCTCCCTTTCTGGCCCTATCCATGACCTCAACCAAAGTATCTAGCCCTGGGGCTCTTGGCTCTGTGTTTCCCTCTGCTAGCTTTTCCCTTAGCTCTCTATTTTCTTTTTCTAGATTTTCAATTCTTAACAACAAGGATTGGGTTTCTCTCTTACTAGGTCAAGAAGGTTTCTCTAGCTGAGCCTGCTCCTTGTCCTTCTTCTCTACTGCTTCTTTGTTCTTCCTTGACATGGATTGGGACTCTGGGTTCCCGCTAACCCTTATCCTCTACTTCGGCTTCCTATCACTAATTGGTTTGTCAACTGGCCTCTTATTAATGTTTACTGTCGAGGGCTGGGGATGCTGCTTTGTCACCGTTGAAGCCTCCTTAACCATCCCAGTTTGCCTCCTACAGGTGGTCCAGGCCTTCTTCCCCATGAATTCTTCTCAATTCCTTCCCTAACAGCTCAAGGCGTCCAACACAATGAGCTTGATAAGGGCATGGTTGGTGACGCATGTTTCTAGATGCACAACTATTTTCACAGCCGCGACCATATGCCTAATGTTTCCCAACAAGAAGTAAGGAAGATTGATCAGCTGTTGATGCCAAGGGTGGTTCAGCAATGGAAAGTGGTAATTGAACACAATTGTTTCCCTTCCCTCATAAGTAATGTACTTGATGAGGTAGAGGGAAACATCAGCCCATGGCTGGGGGAGTGATAATCTATCAATTCCCCTTCCTTTATTTACCAACAACTCTTCTTGGAGGAAATCCCCTTTTAGGGAGGGGTCATTGACCTTCCTGTTGAACCACCTCTTTCCTTCCACTAGTAATCTTGTCACTCTAGAAATCATTTCTTCCGTGACCTCCAGCTTCAACCCTCTGACCTCCATCTAATTTCTCTCCAAATTCTTTGCCAATTCCATGGCAACGCCGACTGTCTGATCCCTCCAACCTCCAAAAGAATTCAAACTAGCCTGCGCCCTTGAAAATTTGGTATGCTTCGGGGCAATCCTCCAAGGCTCCTGTGGACCTTGGCTCATGCCGTATTGCTGCTCCACCCATTGCTTATGGAAATTCAGTGTTGTTTCACCTCCTTCTCCCTTCCTTTAGATGCTCCAGGGTAGTTGACACATAACCTAGTTGTTTCAACCTGCACTGTTATCTTCCACTTCTTTGAGCACTCTGAATGGGGATTCAGTGCTTCTAGCAGGGGTAAATGGTAGGGTGGTAGGGTGATGTAGGTGAGGATTTCGAATTGGGATTTTTCACTCATGATTTGTACTTGCACAGTAAATTTGCGTTATTAATGGTGAGTCATGGGAGGTATCGTCAAAGGTACACTTCCCCTTTTTGGTATGATTGGGAATTAAGTAATAATAACTACCAGGTCATCATGCCTTAATTGCAGGATTTTTTGAATAATCACAAATCATGTGATGGTTGTGTCACAATATGATTCGCTCTCCCCAAACTTAAATGTGACAGTCATCCTCGGTTTTCAAAAGTCATGTTATGTTGCCATAATTACCAAATAAAGCGAATTCAATATTACCTTTTAATGACGTACCTGAGTGACGTGGGGAGAAGTCATGGGTGGTGCGATGCATAGCCAAGCTCCAGCAACGAGATGCGCGAATTTAATTCTGATGACGAGGATCACGGTGATTCCTGTTATTTATTTCAAATAAAATATCTCATTCATTTCTTAATAGTCGTTAGTTGTTATAGGTGTAACAACCAAGGCGACTAATATATATATTATTTTGATTTCTACCAGAAAATAAAGAAGAAAATATCATGTAACAACACTTATCATAAGTTATGCTTTGAAATAAAAGATACTGTTATAGAGTGTGTAACAACTGCCACAAGGTGGTTTTCAACTATTACAAAAAGTGTCTGCTTGTGCCCGGAAAAGGCTTTCACAACCAGATTGATATTATTATTATTTAAGGATTTGAAGGTGTAACAGCCGCCAACCATAGTTGATTTTTAGCTGTTACACTTATTGGAAAAATTATGATTTCGGAAGCACAGGGGGGCTTTCCCTGTTCCTGTAATCTAAAGGTCCGAATTTGTGACAATGTTGACGAATGAATCCCTTGAAGTAGGTTTGTGATATAACCGAAGATGGTGCCCATTTGCAAGCAATGATGTCCTCGCACTATCAATGGTCACCAAATTTATAGTCCCATTATTAAAGATTGTATCTACCTCATAGGGACCTAGCCATCTGGGGCAAAGCTTACCCTTGAAGTCTTTAAATTTTGAGTCATATAAGAGAGCCCAATCTCCTTTCTGGAACTTCTTTTTCTTGATGAATCTGTCATGCCACTTAGCTCTTTGTTATTGCATAATCTCTATTTGCTGGATAGTAGCTAACCATTTCTCCTCCAATTCATTGAGTTGGTTCAATCTCTGCTTTTATGTTGTAGCCAAATCCAAATTGACCTGCACTACTGTTCTTAGTGTCTTAATTTCAAATTCAATGGGGAATAAAGGGTTTTTACCATACACAAGTTCATATAGTGAGAATCCAGTGGTATTCCTCCATGTAGTCCTGTATGCCCACAACACTTCTGGAAGTTTATCAGCCCGATTTCTTCGGTGACTGGGCACAACCTTAGTAAGGATCCCCTCAATGACTTTGTTAGTGCTTTCCACTTGGAAATTTTCTTGTGAATGATAAGGTGTTCTAATTCTACGATGGATTTTATATTTTTCAACCAACTCCTGGATCTTATGAAATGTGAACTGGGGCCCTCCGTCTGTGACTATCTCCCTGGGTATGCCAAACTGGACAAAGATGTCTTCAAACAGAAAGTCTGAGATAGCCTGCTCCATGGCTCTAGTTAGTGCCTTTTCCTCAACCCATTTTGTGACATAGTTAGTGTAGACCAAGATGTAATATTTCTGTCTAGATGAGGGATTAATTGGTCCCACAAAATCTAGAGACCACTTCTCAAAAGGTTTTAAGACGATTTGGGGCTGTAACGACATCTCATCTTATTGTAGTGGTTGGTCCATCCTTTGAAAACTATCACATCCCTTCACAAACTTCTTGGCATCCTGAAATATTGTTGGCCAATAATACCGTTGAAAGGACTTTGTATCCTATCCATTTGTCTGTGAAGTTCCCTCCACAAGGTTCTTCATGACATGCTTTAAGGATATCAAAGACCTCATTTTCTCTAACATAACGTGTGATCTGGAAATCTGGTCCAATGTGATAGAGGTTCCCATCTATCGAGGTATACATAACACTTTACTATATGATCTTTCTTTTATCCTTGGAGGACAAATACTATGGAAACTTCCCTACAACAAGATAATTGTCTATATTTGCATACCAAGGTGAGTAAGTAGAAATAGCAAAAAGATATTCATTTGGGAAAGAATCCTCAGTAGGAATGCAATTGTCATCAATAGTTAAACCAGAAAGAAAATCAGCCACTACATTATCTTTTCCAGGTTTATCCACAATTATGATATCAAATTCTTGTAATAGCAATAACCAACATGTAATCCTACCATTGGTAATTTGCTTATTCATTAGAAAATGAATGACAGAGTGCTTAGTGTGTACAAATACTTGATACCCAGTGATATAATGCTGGAACTTACTGATGGCATGCACGATTGCTAAGAACTCCTTCTCGGTCACTATGTAGTTAAGCTCAGCTCAGGTTATATTTTTGCTTATGTAGTAAATATCATATGGTTTCTTATCCTCCAGTTGGCCCAAACCAACACCTACAAGAATATCAGATGCATCTATGGTTATGTGAAACGACATTTCCCAATTAGGTCCTCGCAAGACTGGAGTTGCTGATACACAACATTTCAGCTTTAAAATGGCCTTCTCACACTTCCATGTCCACAAAAAATCAACATCCTTCATAAGCAAGGAAAATAATGGCGATGCAATTTTTGAAAATATTTCTATAAATCTCTTGTAATACCCTGCATTCCCCAAAAAACTATGTACCTCTTTTTGTGTTTTGGGGGTTGGGATTTTCAAGATTACCTCTATTTTTGTAGGGTCTACCTTGATTCCTTCAACATAAATGTAGTGTCCAAGCACGATCCCTTCAATGATCATCATGTGACATTTTTCAGTGCTCAAAGCAACATTATTCTATACACACAGTTCCGACACTTTTTCTAGATTGACTAATGTTGTTTCAAAAGCATCTCCATAAGGTGTAAAATCGTCCATGAAGATTTCCAAGTAGTCATTCAAAAAATTAGAAAATATTCCCAGTATTTCCCTTTGAAAGGTTGTTGGCACATTATAAAGTCCAAAAGGAAGTACTATGTATGGGTAGGTTCCCCAAGGACAAGTAAAGGTCATTTTATCTTGATCTTCTAGGGTAATTTGTATCTTATTGTAGCCACTAAATCTGTCCAAAAATGAAAATAACTTCTTTTCGGAGAGGGTATCAAGGACTTGATCTATAAATGGTAAGGGAAAGTGGTCCTTATGAGTGGCCTTATTGAGTTCTCTGTAATCAACAAAAACTTTCCACTTGCCATTATTTTTAGGAACGGTGACAAGTGATGACACCCACTGACTCTCAAATATTGGATAAATAAAATTGGCACTATGTGGCACTGTGGTTGTCTATATGGTTTGCAACCATCCTTCAAATAAATACGGTGAGTGCATAGGTTAGGGTGGATCACTTTCATATCCATATAGTCCCATGCAAATGCCTTTTTTTATTTTTGTAACAACAGTTGGTCTTGCTCGGCAGTCATGTTGAGGTTAATATTCAAAAACTTTCCAGATTCCATCTCAATTAGACTGGTATCAATATTTAGAGTGGTTCTTGTTAGAAAATTATATATTACAGAGCAATGGAACACATAAAATATATTGCAGAAATATAAACACAGAAAAAACATAAAACAAGAGAGACACGGATATATGTGGTTCACCCAATTTGGGCTACGTCCATGGAGAAACAACCAATCCTTCCTTTTATATTATCCAGCAAACTGAAGAGATACAACCTACACCAAATTTGCTATAATTCACTCTTCGCTCTCACACAATCTCTTCTCTCTTTCTCACTCAGAATATAGATCTGCATAGATGCAATACAATTCCCTCATATATAGCGAGGGGTTGCCTTCTAGGGCAAAAAACCATAAATTAAACATAACTTCTACCGTCAAATCTCCGCCTAATGAATGACCCAGATTGATTATGAAATTACAACATTTTACAAGGCAATTTTACATCTATTTTTAGCTTCGGGGGCGCTACCCCCATCCCCCACCGGGGGGGGGGGGAGGGGATCCCAAAGATCGCGCCTACCCCCCTTGGACCCCCCTTGCAGTGCAAATATTACGGGTGGCATTGCCGCCACATTACGAACTAGGGTCGAATGCGGTGACACCTATGAATAAAGAAGATAATCAGGCTCCACACCCAACAATCTCCCACTTGGAGACTGATTATAGCAACTCCACCACTGCTTCATTTACTAGACAATGACTCCACTTTGGACCTGGTTGTTTCTCATCTTCATCATCATACTTGAAGACCAATTGAAACCGAGAAATATCTCAGTTTCTCCCTGGTTACAACTTTTGCTAACATATCTGCAGGATTCTAGCTAGTGTGTATCTTTTCCAGCTTCAACTGTCCACCTTCCAACACTGATCATATGAAATGATACTTGATTTGTATATGTGTTGTCTTGGAATGAAATGCAGATTTCTTTACAAGATGTATGGCACTTTGGCTGTTGCTGTATAACCTACCCAACTCTTACTTCTTACCCAATTCATCCATAAATCTTTGTAACCAAATCATTTCTTTACCAGCCTCTGTAGCAACAACATACTCTTCTTCCATTGTTGAGAGTGCAACAACACTTTGTAGTTTTGAAACCCAACTGAAAACTGTTCCACATATAGCAAACACATACCTTGTGGTGCTCCTCCTGTTATCTCTATCACCCGCCATATCTGCATCAACATATCCATGTAGAGAAATGTTTGAACCACCAAAGCATAATTATTGATTTGTGGTACCTCTCAAATACCTAAGAATCCACTTCACTTCCATCCAATGTTATTTTCCTGGATTGTTCATGTACCAGCTTACAGCTCCCACTGCATGTGCAATATCAGGCCTTGTGCAGACCATTTCATACATTAAGCTTCCAACTGCTGATGCATATGGAAATTTAGACATATCAACCATTTATTCATGAGTCTTGGGACACGCTTCTTAGTTTGAAATGGCTAGCCAAAGGTAAATTAACTGGTTTTGCATTCTGCATATTAAATTTTTTCAACACCTTTTCTATATACTCACTCTAAGACAATGTTAATTTTTTATTCTTCTTGTCTCTAGTTATTCTCACACCAATGATTTGTTTTGTAGCACCCAAATCGTTCATTGTAAATGAGTTTGCCAATTTTCTTTTGAGCACATTTATTTCCTACATGTTAGACCTGCAACAAGCATGTCATCTATGTACAATAACAATATAATATAGCTGCCATCATTTTTCCTTTTGAGATAAACACAATGATCATAGTGACATCTAGTATAACCTTGTTTAGACATAAACTTGTCAAATTTTAGATACCACTGCCTTGGAGATCGTTTTAAGCCATGCAAGATCTTCTTCAACTTGCACACTAGTTTGTCCTTCCCTTTTACCTCATATCCTTGTGGCTGTTGCACATATATCTCTTCCTCCAAATCCCCATGGAGAAAGGTTGTCTTCACATCTAACTGCTCAAGATGCAAATCTTCAGCTACTACTAGACTTAAAATAGTTCTGCTTGAAGTCATTTTAACAATAGGAGAAAATATCTCATCAAAATCTATACCCTTTTTCTGTGCAAACCCCTTCACCACAAGTATAACTTTATACATTTTTCTACCTCCATCTTCTTCCTTCAACCTGTAAACCCATTTATTCTGCAATGTTGTTTTACCTACAGGCAACCTAACTAAATCCCAAGTCTGGTTATGTGCTAAGGAGTCCATCTCTTCTTTCATGGCTTGTTCCCACTTCATCCTGGTTTCTACGTACACCTCTTCTTCATAAAATTTTGGCACACCAGAATCAGTCAACAATACATAATATAATGAAGGAGAGTATCGTTCAGGGGGTCCACTTATCCTGGTAGATCTTCTAACACCAATTTTAGGAATTTGAGGTGCTTGTTGCTGTTGTGGTTGTTGTTGTTGTTCTGGCTATTGATCATTATGATTTTCAAGCACCTTCACTTTTTCTGTGATCTCATCAAGCACTATGTATTCTATGTTTTCTTTTTCTTGTTTATTTTCTTACATCTGACCCCTATACAAAACCTTGTCAATGAATATGACATCTCTGCTTCTATGATTTTGTGTTTTTCATAATCATAAAAGAGATAACCAAAATCATTAACACCATATCCAATAAAGGTACATTTTTTTGATTTTTCTTCAAGCTTTGTTCTATTTTCTTTATTAATGTGGACAAAGTTTTCACAACCAAAAATATTTAAAAATGAGTAGTTTAACTTTTTACTTGTTCATGCCTCCTATGGAATACCACCATCCAAGGAACTTGAAGGCCTTCTGTTTATTAGATAAAAAATAGTATCTACACCATCTGCCCAAAATTGTAAAGGCAATCCTGCATGCAATCTCATGCACCTTGCACACTCCATGATTGTCTTGTTCATCCTTTCTGACACACCATTTTCTTGTGGTGTTCCTGTAACTGTCTTCTCTCTGCGAATTCCACTCTCTGAACAGTACCTATCAAACTCTTTGCTGCAATATTCACCTCCATTGTCTAATATGGGACACTTTAACCTTTTTCCTGTCTCATTTGCAACCAAATCTTTCCATTTCTTGAAAGTATCAAATACATCAGATTTATTTCGAAGACAATAAATCCAGGTTTTTCTGGTTGCATCATCAATAAAAGTAACATAATAACGAGAGCCACTGAGAGATGATACCTGAGTAGGTCCCCATACATCTGTATGCACAAGCTCTAATTTTTCGCTCTTCTTTTCTTTCCCAACTTTGAGGAATCTGACTCTCTCCTATTTTCCATAAACACAATTCTCATAGAATTTTAAATCAACATGCTTCAAACTTGGTAACAAATTTCTTGAGTGAAGAATCTGCATTCCCTTCTCACTTATGTGCCCAAGCCTATGATGCCAAAATGCTATATCTTCTCCGGTAGAGGTTAAAGCATTAACATAATTAGAAATACCATTGCATAAATACAATGTACCAAAATTTTCGCCTTTTTCTATTTCCAGGGCTCCGATAGTGACCTTCCAGGTTTTATCTGTAAAAGTAGTCACACAACCTTCACCTCCCAACTGCCCTGTTGAAATCAATTTTTTCTTTAGATCTAGAACGTGCCTTACCTCCCTAAATAGCCATTGATTTCCATTTTGCTGTTTTATGAAAACTGTACCCATTCCAACGATTTTACAGGGTTTATCATCACCGAATCGAACCTGTCCAAAATCTCCTTGAACATAATCATGAAAATGTTTCCTATAAGGTGTGGCATGGAATGAGTCCCATGAATCTACCACCCAGGCATCAATAATATTTTCTAATGAAAGAATCAAAGCATCTTGCAACACATCACCTGTCACATTCGCTTCATGATTGTTTTCTTATTGCGTGTCTCCTTCTTTTCCCTTATGAGACTTGTATCCTTTCTTTAGGTGTCCTTTCTTCCTGCATTTCCATCACACTATCCCCGATTTGGACTTGGACCTACCTTTCCTTGACTTACTGCGATATCCTAGGCTCTTTCCTCTTTCCATTTTTCTTCCCCTAGTCTCTGTAGTCAAAGCATTATCTGATGTTTCACCGGATCTTTTCTATCGCATTTCCTCGCTAAGGATTGCGCTGACAACATCATCAAACTTTAAAGTACTAGATCTAGAGACAAAGTTACTAATGGCCATAACTAAACCATTCCAACTTTCTCGCAATGAGCATAAAAATAAAAGAGCCATAAATTCATCATCAAAAGTTACTCCTACAGAACTTAACTGACTGGTAACTGTATTAAATTCATTTAAATGATCAGCAACAGATCCACCTTCTGACATCTCCATATTAAATAAACGCTTCATAAGAAATACCTTATTTGAGGTTGAGGGTTTTTCATATAGTTTTTCCAATGCCTTCATTAAACCCTCTGTTGTCATTTCCTTTGAAATATTAAACGCTATTGACGCCACTAGGCACAACCATATTGTTCCAAGTGCCTTTCTATCGAGAACATCCCATTCTGTGTCTGTCATACTCATTGGCTTCTTTGCCTTTCTGCTCAATAGCTGGTACAGATATTTCTGGTACAAATAATCTTCCATCTACATCTTCCACAATTGGTAGTTTTGGCCATTAAATTTTTCGATCCTAAACCTACCATCTTCCGCCATTGCTCCCACTCGAACTAAGAACCCTTCTCTCCTGCGTGTTTATCAACCAAATAGACCTTCGCCTCTGATACCATTTGTTAGAAAATTATATATTACATAGCAATGGAACACATAAAATATATTGCATAAATATAAACACATAAAACAAGAGAGACACAGATATATGTGGTTCACCCAATTTGGCCTATGTCCACGGAGAAACAACCAGTCCTTCCTTTTATATTATCTAGCAAACTGAAGAGACACAACCTACATCAGATCCACCATAATTCCCTCTTCGCTCTCACACAATCTCCTCTCTCTTTCTCACTCAGAATACAGATTTTCATAGACGCAATACAATTCCCTCATATATATCGAAGGGTTGCCTTCTAGGGAAAAAAACCCTAAATTAAACATAACTTATACCATCAGATATCTGCCTAATGAATGGCCCAGATTGACTATGAAATTACAACATTTTACAAGGCAATTTACATCTATTTTTAGCTTTGGGGGCATTGCCCCTGATCCCCCACTCGGGGGGGAGGAGGGGCTCCTAAAGATCACACCCGCCCCCCTTGGACCCCCCTTGCAGAAAAAATATTACGGGTGACATTTCTGCCACATTACAAATTGGGGTCCAATGCGGAGTACAGTACAGTAGGAGTATGTCTAAGTCCCTATAGCTCGAGAGTGGTAAAGAGGTCCTTTCTCATTACATTAATGGGAGCCCCGAGATCGATCAATGTGTTGGCTATGGGTTGATCGTTAATGTAGATAGTGACCATAGGATTTCCTGGATCATTATACTTAGTTAGGAGAGGCTGAGAAGACATTAATTCGAATAATTTCCCCATCACATGTATGGTAGCAAGGTCTTTAGGCTTCCTCCCAGGTTTCTTGATGCACAAATCTCTCATTGTTTTAGCATAAATAGGTACTTCCTTAAGGGCTTGTAATAGAGGAATTCGTACATGCAAATTTTACAACTCTCGAAGGATATCAGATTCAGGTTGTGAATTCATCCTAGGTTCAGCCAATCTCTGAGGATACGTAGGGTCCTGAGTTACGATAGTCGAATCGGATGTTACAGGTGTATCAGCCTTTCCCGAGTTGTACGTTATACCAGTAATAGTCCTTCGGAGGTTGGCTGTTACATATGTAACAACTTCCTCTATATCGGTTGTTGTAGGCGCAATAGCCATCTAAGAATCTCTAACATCTCTTCCGGATGGTTCACATTCCTCCTCCGCGATGATAGGGGAGTGACTTGGTTTAATTACCTTACTCTATCACAATTGTTAAACATAACTTATACCATCAGATATCCGCCTAATGAACGGCCTAGATTGACTATGAAATTACAACATTTTACAAGGCAATTTACATCTGTTTTTAGCTTTGGGGGCACTGCCCCTGATCCCCCACCAGGGGGGTGCTCCCAAAGTTCGCACCCGCCCCCCTTGGACCCCCCTTGCAGCAAAAATATTACGGGTGACATTTTTGCCACATTACAAATTGGGGTCCAATGCGGAGTACAGTACAATATGAGTATGTCTAAGTCCCTATAGCTTGAGAGTGGTAAAGAGGTCCTTTTTCATTACATTAATGGGAGCCCTGAGATCGATCAATGTGTTGGCTATGGGTTGATTGTTAATGTTGATAGTGACCAGCCCTGAAACACCCATTGTTTCTCTACACCAAGAGAACTTCTCAAAGCTAATAGATTTTGTCAATGCATCTGCAGTATTCTTCAAAGTGTCCACCTTTACTAGCAACACCTTTTTGTCTTCTATCATATCCCTCACAAAGTGATACTGAACATCCATGTGCTTTGTCTTTGAATGATAAGCAGGGTTATTTGCCAAGAAAATTGCACTTTGACTGTCACAGTCTATCCTTATAGCTCCCTATACTAACCCCATACTCGAACACAATCTCTGCAACCAAACTACTCCCTTGCTTGCATGAGTGGCTGCCATGTATTCTGCCTCTGTACTTGATAGTTCCACTACAGATTGTTTCTTACTCATCCAACTGATTGCACCTCCAAATAGGTTAAACACATACCCACTTGTAGATCTTCTCTGATCCAGATCTCTAGCCCAGTCTGCATC
>APFE030455236.1:0-20597 GCA_000404065.3 Pinus taeda | reverse complement strand
CTCGAACACTGTCTTTACACCTGCATCATCCAACTTGCTTACAGAATTCAGATTTCTGGCCAACGCAGGAATATGCAGAACACCCGGAAGGGTTCTAACCCTTCCACCTTGCAACTTCAACTTTACTTTTCCGCGACCAATGATTCTAGCCTTCCTATCATCTCCTAAGAAGACATCACCACCATCATATTTCTCATACTCGTAGGACCACTCTCTATGGGGAGTGAAGTGAAAGATTGCACCTGAGTCAATCAACCATGCCTCATGATCTACATGTGTACTTGAAGAAGCCAAGTACACATCCCCACCTTCATCTGAGGTGGTTTTCGCCTCTGCAGAAGGAGCATCATCAGATCCTTTTCCTTTATCAGGAGCTTTAGATTTACACTCCCTTCTGAAGTGCCCTTCCTTTCTGCATTTCCAGCGCACCACCTTTGTAGGTTTTCCTGGAGATTTAGATCTCCCTCTAGATTTAGATCTCCCACTCGATGACTTATTTTTGTTTCTGTTCTGGGACCGTCCTCGTACAGACAAGGCATCACCATTCTGGTTGTCCATATTTTTCCGTCTCATCTCCTCCGTCAGCAAGGCTGAGACTATTCATCAAACTGCAAAGCAGTTGCATTGCTACCTATTGCAATAACCAGACTATCTCACGAATCTGGTAGAGAACACAACAAACTGATGCACTTATCATCATCTAAAATTTTAATATCAACAGATGATAACTGACTTACCACAGTATTAAATGCATTCAGATGCTCTATCACCGAGTCTCCATCTTTCATCCTCAGGTTATACAGCTTTTTCCTTAAGAATAGTTTGTTCACCAGAGACTTAGATTGGTACAAAGTCCCTAACTTGTCCCTCAGAGCCTTCACCGTAGCTTCCCCTGATACACTCAGCAATACTAAATCTGAGACACATAATCGTATTGTGCTCTTTTCCTTCCGATCCAAATTCTTCCATTCTTCATCGGTCATTGCCGTTGGTTCATTACCCAGATCTACCACGATCCACTGATCTTTATCCACTAACAGATCCTCCATCTTGAGTTTCCACAACTCAAAACTCTGACCATTGAAATTCTCAATCTCTATCTTTCCGCTGCTCGCCATCTTATTTCACCACCAGAAACGATCTCGTAGATCTCCCACTGAACAGGGTCTACCATAGGCCCGAGCGAAACCCCTTAGCAACAAAGGCGTCCCCTTGAAGCCAAAACAACTCTGATACCAAATGTAGGTTTTAACCCCGTACAGAAATTACCTGCGTACGAATTCTAAATCACAGGAAAAATAAAAATGCGAGAGAATAACACATAAAACACATATACACAGAGATTTCCCACTAGATCCCAAAACCGGGACTACCAGCTTGAATTTTTTCATTATATTCCTTTCAATGTTACAATACATATTTATACATGCTGAAGCATCCAATACCATGGACCGAAAACCATCGCGTCCAAAACCATGGACCGAAAACCATCGCGTCCAAAAAACATGTGCGAAAATCATGCACAAAACCATAGGTGGGTCCGCGCAACCTAACATAGGGTCCAAAACCAAAATTTTCCGGGGCGCTGCCCCGGACCCCATAAAGTGGGGTTACGGGTACCCCTCAAACCCCCTGTTAACTATGTGGAAAGAATATAACACAACCCAACAGGACCCCCCTTGCAGCAAAAATATTACGGGCGACATTTCTGCCACATTACAAATTGGGGTCCAATGCGGAGTACAATACAATAGGAGTATGTCTAAGTCCCTGTAGCTTGAGAGTGGTAAAGAGGTCCTTTTTCGTTACATTAATGGGAGCCCCAAGATCGATCAATGTGTTGGCTATGGGTTGGTCGTTAATGTAGATAGTGACCATAGGATTTCCTGGATCATTATACTTAGTTAGGAGAGGCTGAGAAGACATTAATTCGAATGATTTCCCCATCACATGTATGGTAGAAAGGTCTTTAGGCTTCCTCCCAGGTTTCTTGATGCACAAATCTCTCATTGTTTTAGCATAAATAGGTACTTCCTTAAGGGCTTGTAACATAGGAATTCGTACATGCAAATTTTGCAACTCCCGAAGGATATCAGATTCAGGTTGTGAATTCATCCTAGTTTCAGCCAATCTCTGAGGATACGGAGGGTCCTGAGTTACGATAGTCGAATTGGATGTTACAGGTGTATCAGCCTTTCCCGAGTTGGACATTATAGCAGTAATAGTCCTTCACAGGTTGGCTGTTACAAATGTAACAACTTCCTCTATATCAGTTGTTGTAGGCACAATAGCCATATCAGAATCTCCAACATCTCTTCCGGATGGTTCACATTCCTCCTCCGCAATAATAGGGAAGTGACTTGGTTTAATTACCTTAATCGATCACAATTGTATTTCATTAATTCCCATGGGGGTAATAAGGTAGGTTTGGAAGGTAGTCAGAACCTCTATGCCCTGAGCTGCTTTATTTTTCGGGTTTGGGTTAGGTTTCACAGGTAGTTGGGGTTGCAAAGGTGGTGGAGGAGTAGGATTTTGGAAAGGAGGTAACTGCAGCTGTTGTTGCATGGGTAATCCAAGCAGAGCTCAATTCTGGGCATTTCCTCTCCAATTCTGGTTCCAAGGATATGGTTGAGGTTGAGGATATTGGACAGAGGGAGATGGAGACTACTGGTTGCAGGGTGAAGGAAAATGTGCTAAAGGAGGAGTGGGATATTGCCACAAATATTGTTGGGTATTATATGAATTGTTCCATGAATTGAAAGAGGAAAAATCTTGAGACATAACTGGAGGTCATGGTTTCGAAGGTCTCCTTGGTGCAATGAAATAAGAGGACTGCACTTCCTCAATTGACTCTATAAGTACTATCTTCAATCTAGGAAGCTCCAGACATTGCCCTATCGAATGTTCTAGCTCGAAAATATTGCACAAGTTGATGTTGTTCATTCGCATTCCCTCAAAGGATGTTTCTTCTAGCAATTCAGACAGAACACAGCCAGAGTTGTGTCAACTTCTGCTTGTGTCTTCTTGATCTACACTGTCATTATTTGGGTAGAGAGTACCGAGGATACCGGTCTTGAAATTTTCAAACAAATTCCCTATTTCTGCTCTGGTTACTCCCCCTCCTGTAGATTTCTATATCCAGGTGGAGGCATCTTGAACTGCGCTCCTCCCCTTAGATGATCCTCTAGAGAATCTTACACATAGCTTTACAATTTCAGCGAATGGTTCTTGCGATATATCCCCCTTTCCTAATAGGTTCAAGGTATCAACCAAGTCATCCCTCACTCCTCTGATAAATATAGTCTTCAAGATCTCCTGGTCTAGATCCCTATGTTTAGACCTCTACAAATTATAGTGGAACCTATCCACATAATCTTATAGGCTTTCATACTCCTTCTGTGTCATTCTAAATATCTCCTCCCTTAAGTCCCTAGTTCTGTAATAGTCTTGGTACTTTGATAAGAACATCTCCTTCATGTCATTACATGTTCGAATAGAAGTGGAACACAATCCCATGAACCATCTCAAGGCTTACCCTTTTAAAGTGGCAGGAAATAATTTTAATTCTTGTGCATCTGAGGTATAATCATAACTTCTGCATAAGACATCGAACTCAAATAAAAAGGTGTCTAGATCTTCCATAGTCATCCCTTGGAAGGATGGTAAAGATGATAGAGGAATATTTTTCATAGGAGGTTCACATTTGATATCCTCGATTGGGAAATCAAAGGTGGTGATAGTAGCATCTATTTTAGCATTGTTGTCATTGTTGTCCCCCATGACTATTCCTTCTAACCCTTGCTGTAGCAGACATCCTTCAAACTGTTCTTGTGATGTTCTTGTAGATGTTATTAGTGGCTCAAATGTTCTTGGGGCTGGCTGTTTTACTGCACTATCTATATCTGGCTATTGATAAACCTACAGGTGTTCTTCCATCCCAGGTGTTCGATGTTCCCCTCAGTTTCCCCTTAACCCCGGGTCCTCAGATTCTAGCTACTAGTTTCCCCATCCTTCCCTTGAATCAGATTCTCGGGCTTGGGGGTATAGGTGCTAGGTTTAGAATGATATGGTCCCGAGATAGAGGAATCAAAGGTTTTTTCTTTTGCTATGGGAGTAACAAATTTTTGTGGCTCTGTTTTCCTTACATCCGTTTGAGAGTTGGACTGTTCTTTTTCTGCCTTAGAGATTAGTTCCTAGATGAATGTTTTACTTCCCAAATCTACACTCTTCCTTTCCTTTTTACGACCTGTTTTTCCTGTGACTAATTAGATTTGGGGTAGTTTTGGTATCTCTATAATTTTTATAGTTGCACACATGGACCCTATGTGTATTAACTCACCCACTAAGTGCCTTAGTCTTCGACAGTGGTGAGCTCTCCCAGGTATGTTAGAGCGATGCGTGGGTTATTACCTCTCATCTTACCGCCCAATGACTGAAGAGCTGAAAGCACACTAAAAAACCACTAAAATTCCTTGAGTTCCCTAGTGATCACAATGGTGAGCCCGCCCATGTATGTTAGAGCGATGTGCAGGTTCTTACCTATCATGTTACCACCCAACAAGTGTGGACTAGGAACACTCTACATCAAACAGACAACTTGGCTGGTTGTATCGTCAATTGCCATCCTCAAAAACGGCACCAAAATGTAGTGTTGTTTTAGTCAAACCTAATTGACTGAGACTACAACATTTAATTGTCAACCCAGGGTAGGTCTTGCTGTTTCAATGGAGTTCCTGTCTGTGCTGATACACCACAACCAAGAATAAGAAAATGTAGAAAACAGTAAAAGGTGTCACTGAGCCAAGTTGTTGAATCAAACCATTCATGTAGACATAAAAACACTCTAAAGAATCAATCATACTTTGCAAATATCAAAGTAAAGGCGTGCCACACAGGAACTAATATCTACTCTAGTTGGTTACTACCACTCTGTTGATTAACTCAGTGTAACAACATAATATAAATGGAAACAATATTGAATGTAATCCACGATTTGTACAACAACAGGGAGAAACCATAAATCAATTAGCTAAACTAGAATGTACACTACCTCTATCACTGCAATCCCTACCAAAGAGGAGGGCCTTTCCTCCTCAGTAGGGCGCAGGAGTAACACAAAAGTAATTAACGAATCAGCTGAAGAGCAGTAACAACATCACTATGCTGATTAATATTAAAAATGAACTCAAAATTACAGAAGCAGAGTAACAATACTTTTCCATATGTCGTATCATTGTACATGAAAAATTGAGTTCCTTTATAGTTATTACATCCCGAAATTAGAAACAGATCAGTCATGAGAATCTCACGATTCTCATGCTGATAAAAAAAATAAAAGTAGTTACAACCTATTTCTAAATACAAATATACAGTAGTTAGGTTTGCAACCTCTTGGATATGTTTCTTCCAAAGTAAACAATCCCTATTGCGGACAACTGTTATGTGGAATAGTACCCACATTTTCCAGCTTCGGCGCAACAACATTGAGTGAATAACGGTTTGGAATGTCACAACATTACTGATGACAACACTTTTGGTATAATAGCGGACTCTTGTATCAGCGCATAGTGTAACAACATCCTGTAATAGCATCCAATGTGTAACAACAACATGTGACATCATCCAGGGTGTAACAACGAACTGTTCTACCCTTCTCTGTAGTTAATCCACGCTGCCTGTCTGATTCATAGATTTGTTCTTGTGAGCCATCCCTTAAAAAGAAGAAGAGCTTCCCAAAATACTTCTTCAATACTCTCCCAGTTAGCCACAAAAAGGAATAAAGCATCGTATTACTCAGTAAAATATGGAAAAGTAACATGATAATAGAATATGTTATAAAGGTGAGAAAACAGGGAAATTGATCATGTAAAGTCATAGGCCTGGAGGACAGAAGGGTCAAAAATGGGGAAAGAATGTGCAGAAAATAGGTAAATAACCACACCCAACAGTCATATGCCACATCACTATTGTGGATCATGTATATTGTATTCAAATGTATTGTAAAGTGGAAGTCCAAAGGACACACATCGAATGTAAATATTCATGTAAGTTGAAAAGTCATAGGAAGTCAAAGAGTCATGAGGGTAGTCAATGACTCACCCTTAGTTATATAAACCCCCTGATTGTATGAGAAAAGGAATTTTCACCATGGATCCTCCCACAATGAATTAGAGAGATAAGCTAGTTCTTTGAGGAGTAAGGAGTGGCTCCAATGTGCCACTACTAGAGCTAGTGATATACATTTTAAACATGTCTCTTGGAAATTTTACTTAATAACAAAAGCCTTCAAGGCCAACACATTCTTCATGCATGGATTATGAATGTTTGTAAGACTATTTTCCAGAAGTTTGTATTTCCTGTTTGCTTTCACGTGCTAAGATAGTTGAACTATTTCAGTTATTTTAGTACTTTCCTTATTGAGAATGTGTTGTAATGGTTGTTATTATTGTCTCATCCTTGTGGACTACTCTGCATGATATTAGACAGATCTTTCTTCATTTGTTGGTTGTAATGACCATCACATCCTCTATGGACTATTTTGCTGGATGTTAGACACATCCTTTTGGTTCATGTGTGTCTCTTCTTGGGCGGTACTACTACATCTCACTTAGAGGCTCACTTTTATCCCTTTTCTACAATAGAAGAACCTTGACACATTTACAACTAAACACTCACCAGGCACACCTCCTTTCTTTTTGAAGACACCATTGCATCCCTATCTCATGCTAATAGTTAAATCCAAGGCATATCTTTGAGATATATGGAAACCAGGCCGATATTCTGGATAGGGATCCTACACTAAATCATGTGATGTCTAATTGGGACTTAACATCGGGGAGACCCCTTGGTTGACGAATTTCTAGCACCATCAACAATGGTGCTAGAAGGAGGGCCATATGACAAGATGAGCCTGTTGAATCTGGTTCGATCCTCTTATCTAACATGGCTCACCTCAAATATTACTCCTGGGGTGTTTCTCTATTTTTTCCCTTTCTCAATTTTCAACCCTCGATGAACCTCTCTATCACTTGTCCCAGTTAAATTTTTATGGTGAGGAAGGAACATCCATTATCAAGCACATTTTTGACTTTCTTAAATTCTATGAATCTTATAAAATCAATGATGAAGATTTTGCTTGTGTGCTTTTCTTCCTCACCATTGAATGTCGTATTAATCGATGGTGCCATACATTTCCACCTGCTTCCATCAATTCCCTTCGTAACTTCCTCCGGGAGGTTCATCAAGCATTTGATAGGTGTAATTACTGAGATGTTTATGGAAGAATCAATCGCTTCAGAATGAAGCCCAATGATTTAGTTGAGTATTTTTCTGATTGATTCCTTCACCTTTGTTGTGAAATTCTTGAAAATGACATGAATAAGGACTTCTTGAAGTAAGAGTTTGAGTGCTTGGTTCTTATCTCTTTACATGGTGAACTTGAACCCCCTAATTTTCCTACTCCGGCAACTCCTGTGAATCATGAGACGCCCCTAATTTTAGAGGAGAAATCTACTTCCCCTTTTGTTCCTTGTCCTTCTCCTTTTCCAGTCCCAATGCGGGTGCCTCCTTGAGGAAGTTGTAAAGTTGGGAAATATGCAAATCAAATTCCTAATCCATCTTCTCATTCTGCTTCCGTTGTTCATGATTCATATTCAATGGGGGAAATTCCAAAATGGATCATGAAGCCTATGGTGAAGATCAACTCCTCCATTCTACAAGATGTTTTCACTGTTCATGGTTCTAGTCTTGAATTTGATCTTGATTTTTGTTATCCTCTATCATCTACATGCCATAACTCTTTGTACATCCATGACCTGCTCGATCAATCTGATCCACCAAATAGTTTTTCACACTCTCTTGATTTTCACGTTGTTGGTCCAAATTGTGATCAGGTATAAGGCAGTCACATTACGCAGGTAGAGGAGTAGGAAGGTGGATATGCTTTCAATCTTTCCTCTCTTTTCAAGAATCCTCCATGTCAAAATAATGCACCTCAATTCTTGGATGATTCTCATATCAGTATAAAATAAAATGCAATCAATTGTTTAAATCAATCCATAGCCTTGGGCAACAACCATTCCAATTATGATGACTTTATTGATGCATGCAATCATAAATGCCTAGGTACATCAACTGATCTTTTGGTTCCTCATGAAGATTTTACTTTAGATCCAGAATCTTAATCTCGCAAACTAAACTACCATTCCCAAATAAAAACATTGTGATATTATTGAATATTATGTTATGTTCAATCAGGAAGGTATAAGGGGGACTGTGTCTATTGTGGGGTTAGTGGGAAGACCAAAATAATCTGCACAATGAATCAATACTCCCTGAAGAATCGAGGCCCTGCATAGAATAAGTCTACTGAGACAGAGAAGCTGGAGTTCAACCAGTGTGTCACCAAGTGTTGTAGATGCTACACCCTCCAAATTGTTTTCTTAGACTCAATTTTGGAGCCTTCCTTGGTCTTGTACATTATTGTCGCAAACATTATAACTTATTTCATGAGATCTGATGCAGTGTTTTATTCTCGTTTGCATGATGGGTTAACTATTGTCTTTTGATATGTATGGTTGTCACGTAATGTTTGCAAGACTATTCTTATGGTTTCGAAGGTCCATATTTGTGTATATGAGTTGTTATAACTGTGTAAACATATGTCACAACCATATAAAAAGTCTTGAGCATTGTCACACAGGTGTCGTCACGGTCATCCTAAAGTCTATCTTAAGTGTTGCACTTGTTGTATCTTGTCATAAGGCACTCACACGAAGGGAAATGATTTGTTCATTTGTTCAGATTATCTATGTTGTCGTGTTGTCAAAGTCTACTAAATGCATGATCATGGTTCATCACCTATCCCATACTTAGCCATTTTCCGAAAATCTTCTCGATCGAGCAACTTAGCTTCACCAAACCCCTTTTGAACTACACACTGCACAGTCTCATCCCTCTAAGTTATGACCTTGTTTCTTGGCACTGCGAAATGCACAATTACTATCACCTAGGACTGCTTTTCTGCGTAGTTCCTGTGCCCAAGTCCTAACCTTAAACCCCATAATTCCGTAGTTATGTCCTCCAACCCAGCGTGAATTGTGCACTTCACATTCAAGTCTCGAGCTCATCCCCTGAATTATTGAACTATGGATAATAGCAACCTCCCTTGACTCCAAAAACTGTGTAGTTGGCTTTCCCAGTGTCCATTCCCTCAGCCTAACCCCAATGGCTCCAGAAACTGCACAGTCTTGTCCCTCAAGCCTCCTTGAGTTGTGCAGTGCTTAGTCTTAGAGCTCAAGCTTTTCCCCTGGCTACTGGCACTGTGCACTGCATAGTCATTGAGTCTCTCTTCCCATTTTATCACTTGTTGCAGGCTTAGTTGTTGGATCAGAATGCATCATATTAGACTAGGGGGTTTTTGGATTGATGTCGTCTTGTCATGAGTGAATTGCAAGAACAGGTACCTTCTAATGTCATGGAAAGATGATGGAGAGGGAGAAGGAGGGAAGCATTCCTAAATAATCTCTTATATCTGAACTAACAAGTAGATTAATCAAGAGAAGTTGAAGGGACACAAGTTTGTGACCACTATTCAAGATTGAATATCATTGAAGATTCTACATCACTAATCCAAGAGGTGAAGAGAAAGCATATTCAAGAAGACATCCAACACTTAGCAACAACAGTGACTTGAGATTGCCACATCATCAATGAGTCCATGTCAATAGTGTCATGTCATGTCATGAGTGGTCATATGCCACATTAGTATTGTGGATCATGTATATTGTATTCAAATGTCTTGTAAAGTGGAAGTCCAAGGGACACACATGGAATGTAATGACTCATGTAAGTTGAAAAGTCATAGGAAGTAAAACAATCATGATGGTATTCAAAGAGCCACCCTTGGTTATATATATTCCCTCATTGTATGAGAAAAGGACTTTTCACCTTCGTTTCTCCTGCAAGGCATTAGGGAGATAAGCTAGTTCTTTGAGGAGAAAGGAATGGCTCTAATGTTCCACTACTAGAGCTAGTGATGTACATTGTAAACATGTATCTTGGAACTTTTACTTAATAACAAAATCCTTCAAGGCCAGAACATTGTTCATGCATGGATTATGAATATTTGTAAGACTATTCTACGATGTTTGCATTTCGTGTTTGCTTTCACATGTGCTAAGATAGTTGAACTATTTTAGTTATTTTAGTACTTACCTTATTGAGAATGTGCTGTAATGGTTTTTATTGTTGTCCCATCCTTGTGGAATACTCTATAGGATATTAGACAAATATTTATTCATTTGTTGGTTGTAATTATCGTTGCATCCTTTGTGGACTATTTCGCTAGATGTTAGATGCATACTTCGAGTTCATGTGTGTCTCTTCTTGGGTGGTAATACTAACTCTCACTTATAGGCTCACTTTTCTCTCCTCTCTGTAGCAAAAGAACCTTGAGACATTTACAAATTAACACTCTCCAGGCACACCTCCTCACTTTTTGAAGACACCATTGTGTCCCTCTCTTGTGTTGATAGTTAGAGCCAAGGCATAACTTTGAGATATATGATAACTAGACCAATATTCTGGATGGGGCTCCCACAAAAAATGGTGTGAGGTCTAATTTGGAATTCACAACGGGGAGACCCCATGGTTGAAAGATTTCCAACATTGTCAACAAAACCATAATGAATTTGGGAATATTCACATAGAAAAGAGGAAGTTGGAAGGGCGCATGGAGGAGATTTAGAGGAAAATTATAATTGAATGTAGAATTGATACCTTCGCTGTGGAGGAAGGACAATTATTCCATGATTTGGAGATCCACAAAAACAATAAGAGATGTTATGGAAGCATAAATCTCATGTTCAATGGCCAAGTGAAGTTGAGCATAATACTAAGTTCTTCCTCAAAGCTATGATTAAACACTGTCATCATAACCAGGTCTTCTCTTTAACGTCAAGGAATGGCAATAGACTGGTTGAGAATGAGGATATGGAGGAATAATTGGTCTCCTTCTATCAAGGTCTGCTGAAAGAAGGTGAATGAGACATGAACGAATCCATTAATATGGTAACTAATCATATTTCCCATCTAATTACTCCTGAACAAAATGTTTCCCTCAAGAGGGAAATTTCATTTGATGAAGTGGAGGAAGTAGTGAAGGAAATGTTGCAATAAGGCCTCGGGACTTGATGGTTTCATGACGTACTTCTTCAAGGCATGTTGGCATTTTGATGGTAGAAAATTCCATGCCCTCATTGAGGAATCAAGGCATTTACAACATGCATGGTCTAGATTAAATACTTATTTTCTTACTTTAATTCATAAAGTCAATAATCAAGTGATCCTTGTGGTTTCAGACCTATATCCCTACGTAATTTTGTGTATAAAATCATCTCATTTGTCATAGTATGAAGATTGAAACTCCTTTTGAAACATATCATAGACCTAGAAAAAACAGGGTTCTTGTGGGAAAGGAAAATCCTAGATGGCATAGTGATTGCTCATGAAATTTTCCATTCGCTCAAACAAAGTAGAAAACCATGGATGGTGATAAAGCTCGACCTATTTGAGGCATATGTTAGGATGTACTAGAACTACTTATTAAGCACTCTAGATGCTTTTGGGTTTTCCTCACCCTGGATTAGATGGATTGATCACTAATTTCCACACCCTTATTTTCCATTTTTCTAAACAATTTTGCTACATATACTTTTTGAGCTTTAAGAGGTCTTATACAAGGGGATCCACTCTTCCATTTTTTATTCATAATTATAGAATCAAAAGGATTGATGATATACATCAAAGTGGTAGTTAATCTATGAAACTTAAATGGGATCATGGTAATGAGTTAAAACCTTCCCATTACACATCAATAGTTTGTTGATTACATTATGCTATTTGGAGAACCAAGTTTGCAAGAGATGAGAGTGTTGGACATCTTTCTATCAGATTTCTAGGTTGCCTTCGGTCATTGATCAATGTGGAAAAATCTAGTATGTACTTTTCCAACACTCATAGATTGGTGCAAAGAAACCTGATCAGAACCATGGGATTATAGGTAGGAACTCTTCCAACTAAATATCTAGGAGTCTTACTTGTCGTGAATTCTCTTTGGACGTCTTGCTGGCAAGAGATGAAAAACAAAATTTACAAATGCGTCGATAATTGGACCTTCAGATCATTGAACATTGCAAGTTGTGTAAATTTGCTAAAGGAAGTACTATAAGCCATTATAGTCTACCAATTGTCTATTTTACCGGCCCCAAAAAAGTATACAAAGATATTGTATCCATGTTTCATAAGTTCCTCTAGAAAGGTTCTCGAAAAGCTAGAAAGTGGGCACTAGTATATTGGGAAAATGTTTTCCTACCCAAACGGGAAGGGGGACTTGGATTAAGGGATCCATAATTGCTCAACGAAGTGATGGGGGCCAAGCTCTGGTGGTGATGGGTGCAAGGAGGTTCAAAGCTATGGAATTTGTTTTGTATAAGAATTACAACTTGGGCAACTCTCAGATGGAGAAAGTTAGAACACTTATTTTTCCTAGGCTCATCTATTTGGAATTTGGCGAAGGAAAATAAATCCTTAATTCAAAATCATATTTTTTGGGAGATCATAAATGGTAAGACAACTAAATTTTGGGAAGAACAGTGGAAACAAATGCCACGGTTGGACCGAGATACAAAACTTAGCATGATTAAGAAGTATAATACATCTCAGGGCATGGTGACTGTTGCATATTTCTAGAAAGACATCAATCCACAATCCCAGTGGTAGGAGAATAATTGGCTAGAGGGTGGAGCATTCAGAATTAGCCAATTTTACAACAATTCCTCCAAGAAAGAAGAATCCAAGTTGCTGAGGATGATGGAAAAATAAGATGGGGTTATACATCAATAGATATGTTTACCATTAAGGAGGCTTATGGACTAATGGTAAGGTACTTGGAGATACCTCAAGAGCCACTATGGAAAAATATATGGACAACGAAACTTATCAGGCAAAGAAGACTTGTAACATGGGACCACCTCTAGTGTAAATGGTTCAACGGGCTATCCTGGTGCTCATTCTGCCGACATCATGAGGAAACTATGGAGCATTTTCTAAAACCATGTGTGGTCATGGAGCCATGGAGAAAGGCCAAGATATATGTTTAGTTATTTGGATCACACTCCTAATAGATTATGGGAAACCATCAATTCATCGAGGATGTCCTTGTTTAAGAATCCAATGGTTAATCAAGGTTGGATTTTGGTCTTAGAATTTCTCCTCCAGAATATTTGGAGGGAAAGAAATATAATCATTTTTATCGATCAGAGAACTTCAGTACAGGTTGTGTGGAAAACCTAAATACACAATGTGAGAGAAACATTTTTATCTAAGAAATGGAATATGGAGGATTGGAAAGATGAAGGGGAAGAGGCTAGAATTCCAAGAGAGTTGGAGATTTCTCAAGAAATGTTGGGAACATTAACAACACCTTGTGTCATTTCTCTTAGATCCTCCCTTTCTGGGTTCACCTTTCCTCTAGAAGGTTTTATCACACTAAACTTTGATGGGGCCTCTAAAGGAAATCCAGGTTTGGCTAGATATGAGGGTATCTTCCATGACAACTAGGGAATTCCATTAGTTCTTTTTATTGGAAACGGTGGGTCTACTATTAACAACATGGCTAAATTTAATGTGTTGTACATAGGATTGTTATTCACTAGAAAATGGGTATTTCTCGAATCTAGATTATAGGAGATTCACAATTGGTTATTAATGTGGTTTAGAGACTTATAAATGGCTTGCCATCTAGAACTTCTAGTATTGCACATCGAGGACTTGGTTCTCTCTTTCCCTTATGCAATTACATCCCATTCTTGATGAACTGGGAATAAAGCGGCACAATGGTTAGCTAATTGGAGAAACCAAGAATCCAATTGAGAATTAGCTTCCCTGTGGCCTCCACCAATGCGTCACATTGAAATGGACCAATTGGTAAATATTCAAGATAGTGACAAGGCTTCCTCGATGGGGGTGGAAAACAATTGTAGATTTGAGGGGGCCTCACTAAAACCACCCACTTGGCATACAATGTAGATATGTGTGGTAAACATGCACTACACAACACTTGCATGGCGAACTAGCTACAACAAGAGAGGGATATATATGGCATGGCCTAGTTCATGCTACATTGTTTGTTAAGAATTCACATGGGATTTAGAGTGGTGAGAGAAATTGAAGGGTTGCCTACGTAGGGTGGCATTCTGTATTTGCCAATCCTTGCTCTACAATTTGAGGTGGACACAATTTTTTTTCAAGCAGGCTCCGATGGAAAAGTTGAAACATCCTCTCTGCTTTAGTTTTCACAAATTTGGGACTTGGGTAAGAAGTTCTCTCTCCATGTTATCTTCTACAACTTCATGTTCTTTTCTGGTGGTGGAGGTGAAGCTTAGGGGAAGTGAAGGAACATTGGGGGTATGCTTTCATTCCTAGCTTTCTGGTAAAACTGCTTCGCCTATTCACATGCTTGCTTATGTTGTCCTTAATTACTTGTTGTAATTGTTTTCTGTAGGTAGCATAGGTATGCCTTTGGAGTCATTTGTCGAGTGTGGTCCTAGACTTTGGGGTGCCTTGAAGGTTAGGGGTGAGAAGTTGTCTTTCTTATTAGTGTCTTGGGCACTTAAGACCAGTCCTGAGTTTGTTGGTTGGTCTCTTGGGTTCTTTGTAGAGAATACATTTTGTTCTATTTCTTCTTGGGGTTCCTTTCATGAGTCAAAGGCCTTGGTGGGTAATAGTCTACTTCACTTGAACTATGGAGGTCTCGCATATCAATTTGGGAGCATGTATTTACTTATTCTCAAAGTTAATTTATGGAATACACAAGGGCAAAGATGGGTGATCTTCGGGCTACCTACCAAGTTTCTCTTCTACTAGTATCGCTCCCTGGGTGTTGGTGGAAGTATAGTTCGTTGAATTTTTAGGCTGAAGGGGTGGATAAACATGGAATATGTGTGGTGGTAGAAACCAACGACATATGCAGGATCGGTCAACCACTCTGCAGTGTCGACATGGGAGAATCTATGAGATGCTCGAGTGTCTAAAGAGTCGGTTGGCCCATATGGAAAGACATGTGGACTGTGCTTTCAATCCTCCTCCATTACCAAGTCCCAGTCTAGACAATCTAGCTCTGATAAAATCCTTTGATTCAAGATGATTTTCGGTTGTATTAATATTTTAGGGATATTTTGGTTATGTTGGGCTATCATTCTATAGTTTTCTAGTTTGTTTAGTCTTTTGTTAGTGTGATTTTGTTATTACCTTCTGGCCAACAAATCTGGTGGTAATGAGGCTAGAAGAATTTTGAGAATATTCTCCTCGCGATGTAATTATGTTATGAATTAATAAAAGTTTTTGACTTTAAAAAAAACTACACTTATTCTACTAAATATTATAAAATGAACAAAAAAAAAAAAAAAATACTATTTATTCATGTAAGAAAATTACAACTAAAATTAAAAGAAGCCATCAAAATTACAACTAAAATTAAAAGAAGCCATCATATTTTTTTCAAAAAAAATACACTTATCTTACTAAAAAGGTTTGCCATCAATAAGCATGGTTTTGTGAAGTGTCTCCAGGAGGAAGATTTGAGCATCAACTCACCAAATAAAAAGAATTCATTTTCCTATTTTAAAATTTTACAATAAAATATGTTATTGATGCAAATTAAGATGTTAAAAAAGGAATTCAAATCTTTATAAAATCAAATAAAAAGTTTAAACTCATATAAAATTAGATTTTGTAAAATATTGATTATTTTTAAACTAAAAATTTTGTTAAAAGTTAAATAATATATAAACTATTTGGCAATTTAATCTATTCATTAGGAAAAATTCAGAATAAAGTTTTTGTATTTCAACATTAAATATAAATAAATATTAAAAATTATTCTACTATCAAACCACTTCATTTTGTTATAATTTTAATTAAAAAAACCATATTTAACATCTAAACTAAAAAATTATATATATTTATCAAAATGAAAATAAAATACAATTATTTTCAAATATTATTTAAATAAAACTTATATAAATTCATTTTAATAAAACCTATCCAAAAATTAATAGTTTAAAATAAAAACCTTATTAAAAACCAAACCAACCCATTTAATCCCAAAAAATATATAAATATTTAAAACAGGTAAATAAAAAGTGAAACAAATTTCTCAATGGCTAAAATTTTATCATACTTCTAATTTTTTAATCCAAAATTCATATTTGAAATTGATTTAAATAGTATTTTAATAAATCACATATAAATAATTAATAATATTTAAAAAATATTTAATATTTTTTTAATAAAAATAAAAAAATAGAATATAACTTAGATAAAAAATTTTAACATAGCTAACTAAATATTTACCTATTATTATTTTGAATTTTCGAAACACCATAATGACAGATCTAGAACCAACAAAGGAATCAAAATGATCTTGTAATTTGGACATACTAGAACCCAAAAACCTAATTTGTATTTACATTAACTAAATAAGATTAAATCATTATGTGGTAGTTTTTTTTAACTGAAAATAACTTACCATCTCTTCATAGTACCAAAACAATTGTGACACTTACAACCACATAATGCTCAAAGAAAAACTCATAATACTAAAAATTAGTTCAAGGTATGCCTTCAAGGCAAAATATGCTTAAAATTAAAACAACTCTCTCCCTCATTTCCTAATAGCCTTTTTCCCCTTTGATTTTTTCTTTCCATTAGCCTTTGCCACATGCAAACTTTTATGCATGGCACTAAGCCTCTCAAGAGCTACTTTCTTTAGGTCACATTTATAATAGTTCTCGTCAAGTTGGTTTATAATAGCCTTGGCCATTTTGGAAAACTCTTTCTTCAACACTTCCATATGGATATAATTTGCAGGCCTTTTTTTGCTTCTTTGTCTTTGTTGTTGCAAGTACAACTACCAAATCTTCACTAGTAGGTGCAATAGAAACTATCTTGTCATTCGTTAGACCTGAAAACTTGATTGAGTACAAGTTGTAGACACTGTTGGGCTCTTTGCTAAAATAAACCTTGACACTATTGTTGACGTTATGTTTCACGAGGAAACCATTTTTCTTCTTCATGATCTCCAATAATAGCTTCTTTGGTAAGGTTTCCATCTTATCTACAAATTATGCAAGTTAAAACCCCGGTTGTATCACTCCACGAGAAGGGAGAAGATTGAAACTGTTCCACTCCTCCCCTGCAAGAACAACAAACCCTAGATAAAGAAAGGGAATATAAAAGTCCCCTTAAATTCATTTTGTGATAGCTATTTGCACATTTTGATATTAGTAGCCCTCACTAGTTCACCCAATTCGATGTAGAAACACATGATAGTGAAGCCCAGAAATCAAAATCTAAATGACAGACTCTTCAATTCTCATGAAAAGTACTTAATGTACAAGGAATTTAGTTCTTGATGGCATAAATTTCATGGCAAAGCTTCTTATCTGCACGAAGTGAGTCTAAGCAATTCTATACATGATGACCAAGTGCTGAATTTTAATTCTCCACCTCACGAAATATAGACTTTCAACCCTCCGCCATTGCAAGTCTGGAATATATATTGATCTAGATAAGGGACCTCCTTTTCCTGAACCTCACCTCACCAACAATTAAGATTAAGGAAAAAATTGAAATGTATTATAGCTAGGGAGGACACAATTTAAAGTTTCAAACAGGTGATAATTTCAAATTTCAATCCAATTACAAAAGGAATGATGTGGATTCAAGCTATGTGGGTGGGGCTTATGCATCGTACGAGTTTTGTGCCTCTTGTTAGCTGGTTGTCGTCCTCATGGTGCCGCCCTTGTGTAGGGTGCACCCTATCACAATAACGACGTGCTTTAAAGGCATTGTCCAGGCAAGATGGTGGGGGTGGTCCCTATTCGTTGTTAGGCCTTAGAACCATCCAAAGTCATTTTTTCTGATTGACGAATGTTGAAAAAGCAGCAAGAAATTCTCAATTTGATTTTACCTTGATTAAATTGAGAAAATTAGAATTTCCACATCAACAGACAACTTGGATGGAGTTAATTGAGGTGACATGGATTTTTTTTCACTCAGTTAGCTTAGTAAATTCGAGTTGGATGAGTTAGAGATCAGTTAAGCATGTGAGATTGATAATTTGTAGCAATCAAGGTCATCTATTTCAACCTATTATTTATTTATTTATTTATTATATTATTAATTATTATTATTTAATTATATTTATTTATTTTTATTTATTTATTTATTTATTTTATTTATCTATTTTATTTATTTTTTTCAGTTAAACTAGTGTTTCAACTGTTGGAGAACTAGTGGAAGGTTAGTTAGTGCAGTGGGATTAGTCAAACTCAGTGATCAGCCATTTAATTAATCAATCAACCCAAAATAACTAGTGCATTGCAGAGAATTCGAGTCCCTAGCTGTGTGAATATTCCAAGGTGTGTAACATCAGTTGTTAAATAGTCTTGAGTGTTACATGATCCGGATTTTAACAGACGCAACAAATTACAAGAGAAAGCCATAGACACAAATATGCAAGGCGAATAATACTTCATTTCATTTAAGGAAATACTGAATATGCTTACAATTCGAAATGCGAAATAAACTAGCTAGGCGATGGTGCTTATTCTGGAAGAGATCGTGATTGCTACATGCCTCTGAACTGTGTTACCAGAGGCTCGAGGCCTATTTAGGTGTTTGAGACACAATGGTGAAAAACCTTCATTCCAAAACCTAACCCTAGGAGTGAAACGCCAAACTGTGGGCCCCGTTTGGGGTAAGTTGGTTACACTTCAACATTCCGGGCGTCGTAACTTTAGCCATATGATCTCGTTTGACGCGTACAATAGCTCATTAGAAAGATCTATTCGAGCACTATCATTGTTGGAATGAGAAACATTGGTCCATGTTTCATGGACCCATGTTTCCCCTGGATTCCCCAAAAAACGTCGTTTAGGGCCTCAAAACGGCTCCAGAAGTTCAGGACCCGAAAAACTGCTAAAAATAGTAAGTTATGCTACAATTAAGGTAACTGAAAATGCTGAGAAAGACAATGGTGGAGGTCCAGGTGGACTTGGCAGGTGGCCACCAATATCCACCTGGATCAGTACAAGTGTTGCATGTAGTCAGATGATCAACCTTGGGAATTGCACAATCCATTTTGGAGAAATTCCTAAATAATAGGGGCCTAATTTCTCAAGGAAATAGGGGATCAAGCACAGGCAAAGATTGACTAAGTCTAGGTCAGATCTTATCAGTGAGTAGAGAGATAGGTTATTCACTTACAAGTTGTGCTCTATTGAGCAAATAAATTGTAATACATCTCTATTCATCATATTAATGCAAGTAGGAAAAAGAGTTTTTAGCATATTTCTTTCCCCTGGAAAAATATTGTGTGCATGTGTCTTATTTCTCATTGCATGTTTGTGATTGGTGTTCTAAATTGTGAATTGAATTCCATATAGCAATAGAGTAGGTTTGTGTCCTGTGACTTTGATCAAAACTTCATGAGAAATTTCAAATCTACACCATAATTTCTAGATGGTATCATAGAAGGATTCACATTAGAGCAGGAATTTCAAAGTTTTTTCTTAGGAGGTTCAAATTTGTAGTTTAATGTAGCAGGATCTCTTTCAAAGCTTAGAAGATGACCTTTAATGGATTGGGGCTAGCGTATTCCTTGGAAGGTATATCTAATTTGATCACATGGAAGGATCACATGGAGGAGGTATTGGATGAAAATGGATTACTAGAATACATGAAGATAGATGTTGCAAAACCATAAGCATATGATGCCCATAACCTTGCTGAGTGGAAGAAAGATGTAGCCAAGGTGAGGAGAACAATCTTAGAGGGAGTAAGAGACCACATTATCACCAATGTACATGAGAAAATACTCCTTATGCAATGTGGCAGGCATTGATAGATTTATTCCATTATATCAACGACCATAGGAAAATGGCACTCAAGGATAAAATTTGAAATATCAAGATGCAAAAGAATGACACTATTCAACAATATCTGAGCGGGTTCATACAAGTTCATGATGAGCTTGAAGGAGTTGGTGTTACTATTTCAGATGATGATTTGGTAAGCCTATCTCTTCTAGACCTTCCCAAGAGCTAGCATAGCTACCAAGATTTGGTGAACGGGAGGGAGAAATTACTAAATTAGGAATGCTTATGGTTTGATTTGGTACAAGAGGAAATAAGGTGGAATACTAGAGATGGAACTTCATCCAAGGGGGAGGATGAATAAAACTTTGCATTGGTTGGAAAGGGAAATAAGGGAAAAGGGAAGAAATCTCAAACCAAATAAGAATCTATCCAAGGGGACAAGAAGAAATATTTCTCCAAAATTAAATGCTTCCATTGTCATGAATTTGGGCACTATGCCACGAAGTGTCTACACAAAAAGGAAAGAAAAACGACCTCAGGATGAGTAGCAGGTGAAGCCTTGGCTACACAATTTGAGCTTGACTTTACCCTTATCGCATGCATGGCTAGCATAGTGATGGGGAGCGTGTGGTACCTGGAATTTGGTGCCTCATTCTA
>APFE030455229.1:0-13421 GCA_000404065.3 Pinus taeda | reverse complement strand
GTTGGCCTTGTTGCTCGTTTTATGCAAAACCCCCGTGAAAGTCATTGGAAAGCAACTAAAAGAATACTTTGTTATGTTCGAGGTACAGTACAGTTTGGGATTCATTAAAGTGCCAAAGCAACTCCTCTATTAGTTGGTTTCACTAATTCTGATTGGGCTGGTGACCCTGATGATCGGAAGTCTACTGCCGGTTATGTCTTCACTCTTGGTTCAGGACCTATTACATGGGTTTTTAAGAAACAGGCTGCCATTTCTCTTTCGTCAGCAGAAGCAGAGTATCGTGGTGCTGTGGAAGCTAGTAAGGAAGCCTTGTGGCTTTGTCAGATCCTATCAGAATTTGGCTTTGAGCAGCAGCATCGAACCACACTTTGGTGTGATAATCAAAGTGCCATTCAACTATGCAAAGATCCAGTCCAGCATCAGCGCAACAAACACATTGAACTACACATGCACTTCATCAGAAAACTCATTCATGACCATGTTCTTGAAGTGCAATATTGTTCAACAGATGATCAGGTTGTAGAAATCTTCACAAAGGCTCTCACAGAGGCGAAGTTCACTAAACTTCGATATATGCTTGGAGTTCAGGAAGTTGTCACTGGGGGGGGATAGGCTCTAGTGCCTCCTTCCTTCTCCCATTGTGTCATATTTGTAAATCCTTCAATCCTATCCCAAGTTGTTCTTAAGGGGGGATGTTAGGATATTCCGAGACATAGGAAATAGTTAAGTTCAACTTGGTCTAGTATAGAGTTAGGTATAGAGTTAGGTAAAGTGTGTTTCTTTACCGTTGTACATTTTGTAACTTACAATCCGACGGTCACGATTATGTAGTGATCCGACGGTTCATTCTCTCCTCGGTATTACCGACACTTGATCCGTGGCTTGACACCCGATTGGTCCATGAATTCTATTTAAAGCGCATGGAGGGTCATTTGTAGGTTCACCGTGCATGAGAGAAGCTTATGTAAATTTTCATTCTTTTATTAATAAATTGCCTGTAGTAGCCACGTTGGCGCAGGCCGTGGACTGTTTCCCTCTCTGACGGTTTTAACCACATCAAAATACTGGTGTATTGATCTGTGATCTATTTGTGGGCGGTCTCCTTTTGGTGTTCTGTCTGAGGAACTTACCCTGTAAATTCCTACATACACTTGATGTTGGATACTTGTGACACTAGATTGTGTTGAACCTTAAGAAGTGCACATTCCTCGTTCCCTTTGGAAACATGTTGGGACATGTGTTCTGCAAGTAGGGCTTGATGGTGGACCCTATGGAGGTTGCTATTATTCTAAATTTTTAAGCACCACTAAGTGTTAAACAGTTGTGTGCTACCTTGTGACACATCGAGTACTACAGAAAGTTTATCAAAAGTTATGCCCAAATCACCACGCTGATGGAAAAAATATTGAAAAAGGATGTTACATTTTGTTGGAATGATGATTTCATGAAAAGTTGGATGTCCTGAAGGGGGAATTGACCTCCGCTCCTATCCTGGTCTTCCCAAAATGGGATGTCGAGTTTCATGTCCATGTTGATGCGTCATGTATCACATTGGGAGCAGTGCTCGCACAGGAGGCTAGGGAAGGTGTGGATCACCCTATCGCGTTTGCAAGCCAAAGTTTGGCCAAAGTAGAGAAGAATTGTTCCAACACCGAGTACAAGGGGTTGGCGATGGTGTACGTGCTCCAAAAATACTGACACTATTTGTTCGGAGGACATTTCAAGATGTATACTGACCATTTCGCGCTGAAATACCTAGTTAATAAGCCTATGTTGGGGGGCGCATATGTAGATGGCTTTTATTATTCAAGGAATATGATTTTGAGGTTGTAGAAAAGTTGAGATGCCTGAATGTAGGACCGGATCACTTGTTGTGCATTGAGACAGGCGAGGAACCTACTAGTTTGGAGGAATGGTTACTTGATGCACAGCTCTTTGCAACGTGCATCACAGATGGGCACTTCGAAGTTATAATCCATTTTCTAGTGACAAGGACTGTGCTGAAGGAATACTCCATCCAACAAAAGAAGGAATTGGTGGTGCACATGCCAGATTTTTCTGTCATCATGGGGCACCTATATAAAATGGGCAATGATGAGATACTGCAAAGATACATACCTAAATTTGAACAAAGTCAGACCCTCATGGAAGCACATGGGGGTGCTGCAGGAGGACACTATATAGGATGAGAAATTGCACAAAAGATCCTCCGTGCAAGGTTGTGGTGGCCAAACCTACACAGGATTCGAAAGTGCACTATAAGGCCTACAATATATGTCAAAGGATTGGAAAACCATTGTGAAGGGACGAGCTGCCATTGAATCTGCAAATGACACTGCAACCATTCGAGAAATGGGTAATTGAATTTGTGGGGCCTATCAAACCTCAGGGCATCACTGCGATAGAGTACTTGACACAATGGGTGGAAGCGCAACCATTCAAAGACTGCACGACCACTATGGCTATGGAGTTTTTGTTTGAAATCATGTTGAGCCAATTTGGCTATCTGAAAATATTAATGAGTGATCATGGAACACATTTCCTGAATGAAACCATTGGCACGCTCACAAAATAATTCCACGTGTATCATCAGAAAAGTACACCGTACCACCCACAAGCCAATGGGACTATAGAAGCTTTCAACAAAATATTGGAGACTACGCTGACCAAAGTGTGCAAAGCGCAACAAAATGATTAGAATCTGTGCGTACCTACCATGCTATGGGCTTATAGGACAACGTGCAAGAAACTGACAAGACAGATTCCTTTCCAGTTAGTTTATGGTGTGGAAGCTGTCATGTCGATGGAATATATTGAAGCTAGTATACAAATAACAGTGCTCATAGGGATGATGGACCACAAAGTTCTGGAGGAAAGGATTGTGCAATTCGAAGAACTTGAGGAAGAATGGTTCTTGACTGGGTTTCATTAGCAGGTACAAAAGAAGCATGAAAAAACCTAGCACGACCGCCATATCAAGTTGCGCACCTTTAAGGTAAATGACTTAGTGCTATTGTATGAAAGTAAGTTTGAAAAATTTCTAGGAAAATTCTGAATGCATTGGCTGGGACCTGACATGGTTAAGGAGGTCACAGACAGAGGCATGGTCCAACTAGTAAAACAAAATGGAGAACCCTTCCGAGGCAAAGTAAATGGTAGCCACTTGAAGCCCTACACGGGTGTGCTGACTATCTGACTAGCCGACTGAAGCAAAGTCTTCACACTCCGAGGAGCTGGAAAAAGGTGGAGGACTATAAACATGCATAGAAAATGCAGGTATGAATGTAAGGAAACAATTCAACCATGGAGGTCTCAAAATAGAGGATGCAACAGATTCAACAAGTAGTGGCGCAGTGTGCTAACGACATCAACATAGTTCGAGGACAATTGGAAGGACTCTGCGCCAATAGAGTGACTCAAGGGTGAGTCACAATGTTTGTGTTTGGGGCCTGTTGGGCATGGAATGCCCCCGCGACATGTTTGGGGCTCAAAGCCCAAGTTTGGAGTTAATATTGTTGTAAAGCTCCATGAATTGTGGACACGAAATGTATGTTAGAGTCATAGGGTTGTCTGCCCTAGTTTTTGATGTAATGTCGACCTAACCATGATCCATGGACCATGGGATTGTATAAATAGGGCAAGGCTCAAAGTTGTAAAGACATCTAATCAAATCAAATAGAGAATAGGCATGATGGGTCTTAGAGAGTAAGTAAAAGTGCAAAGTATGTCTTGAGTCATAGAGTAGTAAAAGGCTCTACAGCTAAGTGCATAGAGGCCTAGTAGAGTCCGTAGTTGAGCGCACAAACTCCTGCGGCTGAGTGCGTAGGGCAGAATAGAGTTTGTAACCGAAGGAAGAGAATAGTAAAGAGAAGTTTTATCTAAATTTTGTGTATATGTTCTTGGGTTATTATCTGTTGGATATGAATTGCAATTATATTGTTTATTTATTGTGTGCACTTGTATGAACTGTGAATATTGTTAAGTATAACAGAAAGCATACAGTTAAGCTAAGTTAATCAACCAATATTAGGTTGCTAGTAAGGACTTGGGTAATAACACTGTTTGGTCCTCGAGTAGGGCTGTGGGGAATGGGTAAGTACATGTAGTGACGTGCATGCCTTGAAACACTTGAACTCCTCATACATCCCCAGGGTGCGGAAACCTGGTTCTAGCACCTTCCCATACTACTTCGAGTGAGACCTCAGTCCACGCTCCGCGGACTATTGCCAAAAGGGCCAGTAGTAACAGGATTTGTTTGGCTAAATCACCTACTAACTTGGGTCAGGCCCCAACAAGCCAATAATACATACACCTTGTAAAGTTTCTAAGCATTTGGAGGAAAACGAGTTGGTCAAAACATCAAAAAACACCCAAAAAATGACCTTTCTGCCCTCTTTTTTGGCCTGGGCGTTATGCATTGAGCAATGTTGGGAGATTTGGTTTTTGATAGGGTGGATGAACTATAAATGAAAATATTCAAGACGTTCTGGAAATTAGACTTGAAGATCTTTCCAACAAGCTATTTTGGGCTTAATTTTGAAATCAGGGAGGCACTCAAAAGTTCAACTAAAGTTGAAGGGCGCGCCTGCACTTGGCACTGCGCGTTTGACACTTTACCCAAACTTTTGTAGGTTCAACCTAGTTTTCACTTCTACCATGATAGATGATGTTTTTACCCTTGTAATTGATAAGTTGAATGTAATTATGATGCTTCTAGAGCTTATTAGGGTAGATTCATTAGGTAAAACAAATTTATGAGGTGTAATGTATCAGTTTGTTTGGATTAGGGATGAGTCACTCTGACCATCCCATTCTCTTGTTATCAATTCATACTTTCTTGGATCTTTCCCTCTTCTCATGGATTCGACCCCCTGAGGTTAGGATGGGTGGTTTGAAGCCTATATTATGTATTTACCTAGTCATTTTTAGGGGTTAGACTTAGTGGGATACTTATGTTTTTATTAGATATCATATTGTATCAGTTACAACAGGAGATTAATGAAAAATTACAACTATTTCTTTGGGATCCATGTGGTATGATGCTTAGTTCAGTTTTTCTTTTGTATTCAGGTGTTAGAATGTATTTTTGACTTCGTTTCATCATTTCATTGCCTTTATGTGAATGTATACAAGTATGAGAGGCAAAATCCATATCTTTTATGCTTTGTTTTGGGTAGACATTTCATAGTCCGTGTTTTATTTAGTTTAGGAACAATCCATGTGATTCACATGCTCTTTCTAGCTAATCACCTGTCTTTTCACCTCATACATCAAACCCTAAGGTTCTGATAATTGTGCCTACCTTACCCCATCGAACACCCTGCACTTTTGACCTAATTTCCTTGCCCTAACTATTTGACTCTTTCTAATCCAGTTAAACCCTCCAAAAAAAAATCAAATCAAAACCCTGTGCTACTATACCTAGCCTAATATTAGTTTCTTGATCCAGTCATTTTGGCTGAGATCCTTATAGAGAGAGCCCTCTCCTAGCCTAGTAGGGCTAGCTACTTGGCTAAGCTTGGTTTGTGGTTAACCTGTAGTTGCCTTATTCAGCCTGAGGTTCAATCTAGGTGCTAACATAGCCAATCCATGAACACTTTGGAAGCTTTTGATGGGCATGACTTACGACCCTTCGGTGTCTTACCTAACCTTTCCATTACCCTTGAAGGCAAGACAATTCAAGTCGAGGTACAGATTTTTGACACCAATTTCAATTACAATCTTTTGCTTGGCTGGAGCTGGACACATGTTATGCATGTTGTAGCCTCCTCCCTATTTCGCATGATTCGTTTTCCCCATCAAGGGAAGATTGTCACTATCGACCAGTTGTCTTTCTTTGCCTCTTCCTCTTCAGATGGCAATGTTCCTTACGTTAAGCACACTGGTGCTCCCTATGAGAGTGTGGGGGCAAGTCTTTTTTAAGATTCTACCTTAATGGGAATTTTCCCACTCCCACCTCCTCATGTTGCCTCTTCAACATGGTCTTGGTCAGATTTTATCCTTGGGTCATACCTTCACTAGATATTGTTGATACCTGGGGTGAGGTCATGCCACTTAGTCTTGCTGAAATCAATTATGTGGAAATTGTTTTGGCTTCAAATTCCACATCCTCTGATTCTTCTGTTTCAAAGACCTCCCTCAATACATATTCTCAATCCCTATGGCTTGGTGATTTGGAATCACTTGATCCCTTAGCCGATACCTTCCTTGATGATGAAGGTATCATGGAAGTCATGTCTCTCAAGGAACCACCTTGGACCAATACTCATCATCGCTCCTCATTCCTACCTCATCTGGTGGTCATGTCTACCGCTTTCGAAGAGACCTCTTATCCATTTCCTTCCTTTCCACTTTCGCCACCGATCATGACTCATTAAGTATGGTCAAAAGGAAATTTGGGTAATATTACCTAAATGATGCCGATTGATATTTCTATCAAGCCTGGTATTGTTGAACATGTCCGTATCAGGGTATCTTGTTCTCCGGATGAGATCAAGACTTACAATTGTCTATTTCAGGAATTTCATGATGTGTTTGTGTGGTCCTATGAAGAAATGCCTGACATTGATGTGCAGGGAATACCAACTTATCCTCACGCAAAGCTCGTTCGCCAACGGATTCGCCCAATGCACCCTAGGAAGGCCACCACTATCAAGGGTGAAGTTGAAAACATTCTCAAATCTGGGTTCATCTATCCCATCCCTCTTACAGATTGGGTTTCAAATATTGTCCCGGTGACAAAAAAACAAGGCATGATCCAGGTTTGCATTGATTATCAAGATCTCAATTGTGTTTGTCCTAAAGATAACTATCCTACTCCCTTCATTGATGAATGTATCGGGAGCGAGATTTTTTCCTTTATGGATGGTTTTTCTAGTTACAACTAGATCAACATCACACCATTCGATCAAGAAAAGACAACTTTTATATGTCCATGGGGTATGTTCACGTACAAAAAGCTCCCTTTTGGCGTCAAAAATGTTGGGACTATGTTTCAGCTAGCAATTTCCTATGTGTTTCATGATATTCGCAAAATTGTCCAACCTTACCTAGATGACCTTCCCGCTCATTCTCATAAACGCCAAGATCACCATGACCATCTTCAGTAGATTTTTTTGCGCTCTAGAGAGTACAACATTCAGTTAAACTTGCATAAATGTGGTTTCTGTGTAGAATCAGGATGACTCCTCAGCTTTATCGTTTCCAAGGACGCTATTTGCCTTGATCTGCTTAAAGTCCAGGCCATTGTAAATTTAACCCCTCCATGTTCATTGCATAAACTACAGAGCCTGCAAGGAAAGGAAAATTTTCTCCTTTGCTTTATGCCCAATTATGCTAGGCTAGCTACAGGATTTACTTGGTTGCTAAAACAAGGAACGCCCTTTGTATGGGATGAGGTGGCCCAAAATTCTTTTGATGATCTAAAGGTTATCCTCGTAAATGCTCCTCTGTTGCATTCCCCATATTATTATCGAGATTACTTCCTTTACCTAGATGCAACCCCTAGCACCATTGTTATGGTATTGGTCCAAGATGATGATGAAGGCAACGAACATGTTATCTACTACCTTAATCGTAATCTCCTCAACATTGAAACATGTTATGCCCATGTAGAGAAGTTGGCTTTGGCTATCGTCCAGGCTGTTTAATGCTTTTGTCACTACATCCTCTTGCGCACGACTATGGTGATTTCCGAATGCAACCCCATGACCTACATCCTGACTCATCAGTCACTGGGGGGGAATATTCCAAATGGATTGTCATCCTGCAAGAATTCAATTTGGTTTTTACTACTGCCAAATCTAAGAAGTCACTCATTTTCACCAAATTGATTTTTTCCCTTCCTTCTAAGTCTCTCCCTACTAGTGTAGATGAATAACTTCCAAACAAGACTCTCTTCCTGATTAACACTCTTGATCTGTGGTACGGTGATATCATCGTGTGCCTTCAGACGTCCATGTTTCAGTCCACGTTAAATAAGGGTGATCGTTGAATGATTCAGCATCACACCCAAACCTACTGTGTTATTGGCAATACTTTATACTGTGTAGGTGTCGATTTAGTTCTTCATTGATGCCGTATGATCGAGGAGGCTGAAAGAGTTCTCAATGACTGCCACTTTGGGGCATGTGGTGGTCATATGTTTGGCAATGCTATTGCCCAAAAAATCCTTCGCACTGGTTATTTTTGGCCATCCATTTTTAAGGACTGCATCCTTGTTTCTCGCAAGTGCCATGAATGCCAAATTTACCAACACAAGATGCATGCCCCACCTGCTCACCTACACCTCATCATTACCGTTGGCCCTTTTTCCAAATGGGGCATCGATTATATGACATGTAACCATTGTTTGGCCGAGGGACATGGCTATATTATCGTCATTGTGCATTATTTCACCAAATGGGTCGAAGCAATGCCTACATACTCTACAGACAGTAAAATTATAGCTCAATTCCTTTTCAACCGTGTTATTTCTAGATTTGGCATAGCTCAAGCCATTGTCACAGACCATGGCTCCCATTTCATAGATTACATGATGGTTGAGCTAACATCCACATTGGGCTTGCACCACAATGGTTCGACCCCATATTATCCTCAGGCCAATGGTCAAGTTGAAGTCGTGAACAAGGTTTTGGTTACAATGCTTCAGTGTACTATTGGGATGCACAAGTCAAATCGGCATCTCATGCTCTTTTTATCTCTATGGGCTTACCAAACCTCGACCAAAGATGCAATTGGTTTCACACCATTCCATTTATTCTATGGTCTGGAAACAACATTGCTGATCGAATGCGAGATTCCTTCACTCAAGTTAGTTGTTGAACTTCTCCCTGAAACATCACCTTAGGAGGAACGCCTCTTATATTTAGAATGACTAGATGAGACTCATCATCTCACCATGTTGGTTATCAAAGCACAAAAGAAATGGATCAAATCCCATTTTGATCAGTCAGTCTCCCCTTTCACATTCTCTGAGGGTGATTTGGTCTTACTTTATGACCAAGCTAATGATAAGATGGGGGCAGGCAAGTTCGTACCCATGTGGCATGGGCCCTACATTGTGAAATGTGATTTTCAAAAAGGGGCCTATGAGCTTATTGATTATGAAGGAAATCCTCTAGATAAGCCCAAAAATGGGCTTTACCTCAAGAATACTACGCTTAGGTCATCTTGCATGGTTACTTGTGTACATTAATGTGTCATTCATTTTTGTGTAGTGTGGTTTGGTGTGTTAGTTTTCAAATAGCTTTCATGTTTACTATTTTTTCCTTGCTTTGCAGATGTCTGTGACTCCTCACATCGGTTTCGCTGATGGTACTTTCCGTAGTACCTGGAACCTATCATCTATAGCATGGGCTATTTATGACCCTAATGGTGAGTTGATTGACCTTTAAGGTAGTTGTTTAGGTCGTACAACTAACAACATTTCTGAATATAGTGTGGTCATCAAACTATTGTCAAAAGCCATTGCTCTTGACATTCGAGAGTTGGTTGTCAACTTGGATTCACAGCTTGTCGTCCTTCAATTGAATGGGTAATATTTTGTCAGAAACCCTCCAATATTGAGAATATATCTCCGTATTCATCTACTGGAAAGAAATTTTGATTACATTACATATCATCATATTCCTAGGTGCATGAATACATTGAAAGATGCATTAGCTATTTATGTGTTGGATAAACATTTACAGAACATGTGAAAAGATAAAACAAACCATTTGTACCATAGTAAACAAGAAAATACAACACACACACAAACATATATGGTGATAATGTTTGATACATCAAAACCCCAAAAATAATATGTGTGTCCAAAATAACATTGGCAGCTCACAGGCCTCATATATCCATGGCATGCAGGCCTCAAAAAATGTATGTGCTAGACCTCAGAAGTAATTAGCATGGCGATCATGGTAGCATGATACACCTCATGCAACACGAGTTAGCAATTGGTGGATCCAATCCAATACTCCCACCATGTGTCTCTGGTACTAGCAAGGAATGTCTCCCACTCGAGCATACTCTGGGATACCATGAGTCAACCCCTCAAGGTTCCTCGTTGTCACTCCCGTCCTTATAAGGAGCGACAACATCAATTGGGTGGGAAACGCTTCTGGATATTGGGGGCATCCCAACAAGCCACTCTGGTCCAATTTTTGCATTAACAAAGAGAAACGTTAGCACATATATACCAAAAACAATTAAAAAATCTCAAAATTAAAAAGTTGATTTTTTACCTTCATTATCAAAATCCTCTCCATTTGGTAGCGACATGTCTGGATCTCCACGGAAGTTAGTGCCACTATATAGTGAGTCCTCCATGATGATCTTTTGTCATCATAGCCATGAAAAGACTATAGGTCTGTATGACATGTGCTAGCCCCCAATGATCCTAGGCATCAAATGACTCCAGTGGGCCATCCGCGGGTAGTGTGGCATGGGAGGATCTATCTTAGTCAACTGGTACTGGAACAGTGGCACCCATTCCAAGAAAAAAGTCACTAATACAGATCTGAAGCAAAATTGCTTAGATTCCCTGCCTTAGCTTTTGTTAGCTAGCACTTTATGTTGATCTTCATGGCCTCTACCTAGTTGAAGATCGTAGGTGTTATGCAGTTGATGGCATACAGGAACTTCAACTTGTTAGTCTCATGCTCTACGTGGGACCCTGCCACTCTGTTAATAGTCAACATAAGCACTCTTAGTGTCAGATCCTGAACATTGGAGATCTCAATCTTTCCACTCTTTGGTTTGAAGGCCTTAGGGAAATGTTCAACATGCAACGTGGATATGATTGCCCCAATCAGTCGTGGCCCATATAAGTTTACTAGTTCCCCTCTTCGAGACAATCCTGTAATGAAGTATACATTTGAAGTTTCTATCTCCATCTCTTGGTCACCAATGACGAATATTTCCTAATTCATGTCCTAGAGACTAATCAGGTACCAAAGAAACTCAAATTTGGCCCACATCCTTGGTGTGAGAAAGAATTTAAGCAGCCCACAAGCCCTCAAAGCTTCCAGGAACTTTGGATAATTTAGTGCCTGGGTGTCCACATCTTCATGTTTCCGTTCTTTCTAGTCTACCATTTTCAACGATTGTTTCCTGCAAAAGTCATAGATTTGAGTCAACAATCATGCTTGGTCCATAAATTTCAACTTTTAAAGATGGTTTTGGTAGGAAATAGGGTTTTTCCCTATTCACGACACCGACGTTCTTGTCTTAAAAATAGTTGCATTGACGATGCGATAGGCTGTGTTAATTACCCTCAGATAGTGCGATTCCGTGCCCGGAAGTCATGTTAACTGAGGGCGAAATGTTTTGATAAAACCTCCCCCAAAAAACCTAAAAATGGTTAAAAATAGGAATAAAAGACATGAAAATGAAGCTCAGGGCCTTGGCTCTTACTTGTAACTAGAAGCTCGATGAATGACCTCCCGGATCTCCCGCAATCTTCTCTAAAACAATTAGGGAAAAAGTGAGTGAAAAGTCTTCACAACAAGGTAAAATGGTAAATGGTAAAAATATATTTGCTTTTCTCCTTTTTATTTCATGAAAATATTAGGTTTTGTAAATATTTTAACCTTTTTTTCCTCAATAATTGGATAATGCACTTTACCCTTTTGTGCAGTGATAGGTGATGGATGTTCGATAATGATGACAAGTCACGTTTCAACTCTTTTCTCAACTTGTTAAACTCATATGAAAATATTGCCGAGTATTTTTCCCTTCTGAATCATAAAATAGAATAAAATGGTGGGTCTGCTTTCAAGCTCTTTTCTGACCCTTTTTTTAAAAGCTAAAATATAGTCGAGCCCTTGTCATTTCGAACTCGTTAATGGATGCAAAATGTTGTGTGCCCAATATAAGCTTACCCATTTTTCGGGCTAGGATGCACTATTTACGAAAAAGGTACTCCTTGACTGAAATGGTCAAGTAATTCTCTCAAGTATCATTTTCTACCTTTTCGGGCTCAAGAGAGGCAAATGTACGAAAAGGTACCATGTGGAGTTTTCTTTTCCATGTCTTTTTCAAACTCTTTAAACATGAAAATGATACTGAGTTACACCTTTGTTGGACTCGTTAAAATATTAAACAACATCGGATTCGTCACCATGATGAACATGAGCTTATCCTTCCTAGGGCTCATTAAACTTACTAGGTCAGATTCATCTGAAGGATGAACTTACAGTGCATGCATATGCTATCCCCTTCAAGCTTGCGATCAAAAAATAATTGGGGTACCTACCAGAAATGGTGGGGAAAAATTTGGAAATCTAATTAGTTGTGTTGGCAGCTCACTCTTAAACATGACACTTTCTGCTTCGTGTCAGGTTGGGATATCCTCCTTTATATCGTTGACCTTCCTGGGTTGGGCCGTTCATTTTTGCCTTCCATTTGATCTCTGCCACATCATCATGACCATCGATCCTATGGATCCAAAAGCTACAAACTTCTAGTCGTGTCGCTGATATGTTCAAGAGTTTTCCTTCTGTAATTACACTTACCCCTGATTCTTAGTATCACCCAAAATCATTTTGCATCCCTTGTCTTGTGTTGATGATGTGGGATACATTATGGCCCTCCTTCGACATGGTCACTTCTTGTCGACTTCAACTCATTATCTAAGAAGTTGACCGAGAGACTCCCTTCTGGTACCTTAGAGCTTACATGCCCTAATGGCATGTTCTTCGCACTCAATGACAAGTTCACATAATTGGCTTTTGATCGAGTGATTTCGCAGGTGTTCGAACTCAGTTCCTCTATTCACATTTGATGGATTGTGCTGATAGTACCTTGAGGACCATTTTCATTATTGGTGGTTTCTCTCACACTTGTTAATATTTCACATCATTGAATGGTAATCAAGCAACTTTCTAGCATGTTCGACGTCAACACATCTATTCACATGTTAGAATTTGTACTTTGATCGGGTCGTGTTGGAGTGCAAGACCCTGAACTCAGATCACAAAAGTCCAGGTTGTGAAGTGATGTGACATGGTTATGTTGATATGCATGTCTCTTTAAGATGGATGGTTGTGACCATACCACGAGCTATCATCTGTGATCCCTCTCATTATTGGATGGCTATGACCATACCTTGGTTTCATTATGATCCTCTTTCATGGATGGTTGCGCCCATACCTGGATCCATTCACATGATCATTCTCTAGATGGCTGTGTCCATGCCATGATTCATGTATCATTTGACATAAATATCAGTTATGTATATGTATCTGTGCTTGCTTGCAGGTTTTCCGATGGTAGACTACAATTCCCCACACTGATTCATAAAGAATTTCATCCCTCACTCTAGTTCACCATTCACGCTTTAGGGGGCATCTGTTACATAACATTTTGTCACTGTCCTTATACTCCCCATTCCTTGATCCTGGAGGATCTCTACAGTGAACCCTACA
>APFE030455222.1:0-12612 GCA_000404065.3 Pinus taeda | reverse complement strand
GAGGCAATCTACAACATTATTGGTGCTGCCCTTCTTATACTTGATATTCAAACGTAACTGTTGTAGGTATGTGGACCACTTTTGATGGCGATCATTCTGCAATTTCCCTTGGGTTTGTATGAACTGCAGGGGTCGGTGGTCTGTGTGGATGACCGTTTCCTTGCCCAAAATGTAAAGCTTCCATTGTTGGCAGGCCTGCACAATGGAATACATCTCTTTGTCATAAGTGGGATACTTCCAGACTGTGTCTAAAAGTGTGTCACTGTGATATGCCACTGGATGCCCGTGTTGAGTAAGGACTACCCCAATAGCATAGTCAAAGGCATCTCTCTCGACCTCAAATGGTTGTTGCAAGTCTGGTAATGCAAGAACTAGTGCCGAGTAGAGGTGATCTTTCAACTCTGTGAATGCCTTCTGTTGAGATTCGGACCAAAAGAATTTTTCTTTCGCCCCTCCTTTGGTGACTTGACTTAAGGGCCAAGTGATATGAGAAAATCCCAACACGAACCTGCGGTAGAAGTTGGCAAGGCCTAGAAAGCTGCGAAGCTCTGTCATAGTGGTTGGAGATGGCCAATCCCGAATGACTTGGATCTTGGCTGGATCCACATGCACCCCTCATTCATCAATAATGTATCCCAGATACTGAACCTGGGTCATGCCAAAAGTGCATTTCTCCAAATTGGCACATAACTTGAGTTGCCGCAGTGTTTGGAGAACCTGTCGGATGTGGCAGAGGTGTTGTTCCCAACTTTGGCTGAAGATCAAGATGTCATCCAAGTATACCACTACAAATGAGCTGGTGAATGGCCACAAGATGTCATCCATTTAGCCTCATGAAGGTTGCAGAAGCATTTGTCAATCCGAAACGCATAACCAACCATTCAAAAAGGCCCTCCTTAGCTTTGAAGGCAGTCTTCCACACATTGGAGGGTTCGATTGGTACCTAGTGATATCCTGACTTCAAATCGATCTTGTTGAAATATTTTGCCCCCTTCAGTTGGTCCACGAGGTCATCAATCCGTGGGATCAGGTACTTATTACGAACAGTGATCTTGTTCAATGCTCAATAGTCAATACAGAGTCTCCAAGTCCCATCCTTCTTCTGTACCAACACTATCGGGCTCCCACAGGGCAATGAACTCGGACAGATGTGACCTTTCTGCAACAGCTCCTGAATCTGCCTCTTGATTTCATCGTTCTCCAGAACGGAGCACCGATAGATTGGTCCATTAGGCAATGACGCACCTGGGGTCAAATCGATGGAGAGGAACCCCTGCGGGGGAGGTGAATATGTCATCATACTCCTCCACGACCTTGTCCATTTGTAGTTGTCGTGCAAGGGGGCCCTGTCTGGAGGTCGTGGCCATCGTCTTCTTCTTTCCTTGAGGGCGTATCATTGGGAAAACAAATTTCCCGGTTTTGGAAATGAGCTTACTGCATTGTTTTGCAGTAACCAAAGAGATGGCGGTAGGCAGTGCTACCATTCTGGTATCTGTACAACTTATGCCAAGTAACTAATAACAGCACGGGGCCTTGACTCATACACAGCATGTCGCTTCCACAAGTTATGGTTGTCCTAATAATACATCACCAAACATCAAGGGAGCAATGTCACACAATACCTCATTCGTGAGGCTTGATTGTTGTATTGGAAGGCGGCCACTACTGAACTTACGCGAAGATCTGTCCTTTGGTGAAGCCAACCGATTGGTTGTACAGTTGTGCATGTGTTGTGGTCGGTAAGCCTAGCCGCTTTCACGACCTCTACCAAAATGAGGTTCTTTTGGCTCCCGTTGTCGACAATGAACTATAGCGGGGAGCCCTTTACCCACATCTGGGAGTGGAAGAGACACTCCTCCTCCTCTGGATCTTCGAGTTCCTCCTTCTGGATCTTCGTGGTGGAGACGGTGGCATTGGGCTCCGCATCGATAATCTACTTCCCTTTGTCATTCCCCTTGTTGGGTACTAACTCAGAGTCGAAACATGCATATGATTCTGAAACCTTTAGCTCGGCCACCAGTGACTGCTTGGCCCGACATTCACTTGTGTTGCGAGTGGAGCTCTTGCGGAACTCACACCACTTTCCTGTGTCCTTTTTCAGCTTCACGATGCTGTTCTTTGCTTGCAGCTTTGGCAGGTTGTCTTGGGCCGCCCCGCCTTGGCTTTGTCCTTTATTCTGCAATTTGGGGGCACCTTTTCCTTGCTTTGGATTCGCAGATCCAAAGTCTCGCTTCTTCTATTTAAACTTTTTCTTGATCTTGACGGCATATCGATATGCCGTGCCAAGCGAGGAGATGTTCAAGAATTCTATTTCTTCCTAAATGTACTTGTGCAGACAGCCGTGGTATTTGAGTACCAAATGCTGCTCTGAATCCTTGATACCCAACTTTGTGCGAAGGGTATGGAAAATATTGGTAAACACCGGCACGTTTTGGTCCCTTCCCTGCCGCAGCATGGTCCACTTTATGTATTGATCCTCATAGCTTCCGACAGAGTAGTACTGCTCCTTAATGGCAATCCGGAATGAATTCCAAGTGGGTGCGGCTGAAAACAGTGAGGCCATACTTTCATCCTTCTGCTCGCAGTAGGTTTCCCACTAGTCCTTGACGTGGGGGGCGGCTTTGAGAAGAGCGAAAGTAATCTTTTCCCGGCCAAAAAAATCATGAACAGAAAAATACCCTTCAAGCAGATTTAACCATTTATCTACGGCATCTGCATCTATCTGACCCTCAAATATGGGAATGTCAAAGTTAACTTGTACCTTAAAGGAGTGTGCGCTTCCAGAGTATCTGTTTTTGGAAGTAGATGTGTCGCCCTTGGGTAGCCGACTTGAAGGAATCTGGGCAAAGTTGCCATATTACCGCGTTCCTTTGTCGCTCGAGGCCTCTTCAAGCAAAATTTTGGAATAGGATCTCCTGCTCCTCGTCTTTCTTTTCATCTGCCATGGGAGGGCGTCGGATTTGCGGAGTTTTGGTCTGCAAGGTTCGACCCAATTCAAGCCCTAACTCCTTATATCCCAACCTCGTTGGGGACAGCAAGAAAGACAGAAGAAGGCGCTTGATACCACTGATCTGGATTTAAACAGGAACGCAAACAAATACAAATATAACCCCATTACATATAGAGTGCAACAGAAATAATACTTCATTTCATTACCTGTCAAACACTGAAATATGCTTCAAACAGAATGGGAAATAAACTAGCTTAAGGCGAGGTAGCTTATCTCTAAAAGGAAGATGGGCGGGCTACATGCCTCTGAAACTGTTGTTACAATGAGGCTCGAAGGCCTATTTATTGTTGAGATAGAAACACATGGAAACCCTACATCCAAAAACCTAACCCTAGAAGATGAAACGCCAAACTGTGGGCCCCATTTGGGTAAATTGGTACATCAACTTCCCGGGGTCGTAACTTTGGCATACGATCTTCATTTGAGGCGCACAATATCTCATTAGAAAGATCTATCCGAGAACTACAACTTTGGAAAGAGCAACATCAATCCATAGACCCATGTTGCTTCCAGTTTTCCCAAAAAACGTCATTTAGGGCCTCAAAACGACTCCAGAAGTTCAGGACCCAAAAAACTACTAAAAATAGTAAACTGTGCTACAATTAAGGAAATTGAAAAGTTGAAAGAAACAATGGTGGGGGTCCAAGTCGACTTGGCATGTGGCCACCAATATCCACCTAGATCACTCACCACCATAGAAACTAATGCATGCTTAACCTCAACAAGGCAGCGCAACATTAGGAAGTTTGAGGCATATCTTGTCTTAGCAACTTTTAACAACTCCAATTTGGAGTACTCTCGAAATATGGCCTGAGATTGGTGGTGGTTGGTGATGAATTTGACAATCTCCCTTGCTTCCCCTGTGATTTCCTTTATCCATGAAACTTTGTTGTCGATCTCCTCTAAGATCAGATTCAAATTATGGACAATGCATGGTGTCCAAAAGATGTGGTCATACCTCCCCTCAATAATTAAACCTGCAGCTTTGCAAACTGGTGCATTATCCGTGATAACTTACACCACCTTGTTAGGCCCTATTTGTTCAATAGCTTTTATAATAACATCAGCAATGAACTATGCATCTTTTACCTCTCCTGAGCAGTCTTTTGCCTTGATAAACATTGTTCCTTTAGGGGAAGTGGCAATGATATTTATCAATGGTCTACGCCTTGTATCTGTCCATCCATCTGAGACTATGATAACCCCATAGCTACTCCAAGAAGAATGAATTGGTGATAAAATATCCTCCACAAGCTCCTTCTCATTTTTTAGAAGCTGAGTGCTGACTTTCTCATAGTTGGGCCCCTTGTACCCTTGAGGAGCTTTGTTAATTGCCCTTATCATATCTTGCCAGTAAGGAGAGTGAACAACATTAAATGGGATACCACATGCATAAATGCACCTAGCCACTCTGAAATCAGTTTCTTCTCTCGCTTGCACATTCACCAATTTAGCAATTCTGTTATCATGAACTGAAGGGGATGCCCCTCTGGTATTTTTGCATGATGGTTGTTCATGTTGTTGAGTGGCACCGACTCCTCTTTCTTGCTTCAACTACAATCCTTAGCTCAATGTTAGATGGAGCTTGAGGAGTAGCTTGAGTAAGCTCATCATGCCTTCTCTTAATAACATTCCCCTCATCTTGCTCTCTTTGATATGCCCTCCTTACCAATGGGTTTGTTGTTTTTGTGCAATCCACAACCCCCTGTCCTCCTCCATGCAAAAGATGTGCCTTCACTCTTGGGTAGGAGCCCTTGTACGAATTATTGCAAAGATTACATCGCCATTCCCATGAGCCACCACCTCCACATTTTTGAAACTTCTGAACATTCCTCCAAAGAGGATAATATTCAGCCCTTGGGTTGGCCCTAGGGCTTGAACTTGCAGTTGCACTTTGGTTGGAAGCCATTGCTGCAAAAATAAATAAATAAAACAAATCTGTAAATAAAAAATGTTTTTCATATTTTTGGCAGTATAAACCCTCGAGAAATTGAAGAAATAGTAGGAAAAGACTAAGAAAATGAATGTTGCTTAACCAAATTAATTTTTTGTAAATGAAGCTACCCCAAAATGCTAGAAAAGACGAGAAATATGGCTGTAGTTGAGTCAAAAAGCCAAGAATGCCGTAGCCGGAAACTCTGCACTCCAAATCTACTGTTGAAATCTCTTTCTCTAGCTGCTGAAATCTCCTTTGCTCACTATTGAAAACACCCTAGCTGAAAGCACTGCTCTCTTCCTCTCTTCTCCTTTGCTAAAATCACCGGTCTCCAAAAGAAACGACTTGCTCAATTGTGTGATGAGAGAATGAGGCAAAGGTCACTTTTATAACTTGAGAGAGGCATCTAGAAGCAACTAGAAGCCACTTTAGTCGCCCAATTAAAAAATTGAAAACAAAATAATAATAATAAAATTAAGAAAAAATCAATCTGTGTGGGGAAACTCCCTCATACAGCCCGGAAACTTGTTTCCAGCTGCACTAGCCACATTTCCTCCTCGAGGAATGGGCCAGTATGGCCGGAAATGAGTTTCCGGGCCGTACCGTACGGGTTTCCCCGTTTCCGTTTCGTTTTTGTACGGAAACGGACCTTGGACCCATGTTTCCTGCAACTTAGGTTTTCGACCTCCTCTTGCCATTTCAGCCCTAGATCTATCATTTCAGCCCTTTTATCCCCACAAATTGGCTTTCCTTGGCTTTGTTTTGTCTTTTCTTGGCCTCTTTTGCCCTAATCTGCACTAAACCCTTATCTGAAATTTTTTAAAGCTAAATACTTGGTGGTTTTGCAGGTTTTGCAGGTTTTGAAGCTCAAAAATTCTGATTTTCAAGTGGCATCTAATTTTGGGTCACTTGAGCAAGTATTTTTACAAGACCTGGGCTTATGGTTTGACCTCTAAACCCTTGTTTTACTTCATTTTTATTACAATAGTCAAATCAACAACAATTAAGCCCTGAAATCACGTATTTAACAGTGAAAATCACTTAAAATTGTAAAATCTTAATTTTCATGAGTTTTGGCCACTTGGGCATCTTGGATTTGACCTAGATCTAAATTTTTGCTTACTAAAATTTTCCACATAAATTGTTGAATCAAGCTTGCAAAATTTTCCGAATCAAATACTTAAAGAGGGCCAAAAAATTTTAATTTTTAATTTCTAACAAATTTTACTATTTTTGGATATATTGGGGATTGTCTTGAGCATTGTTGGGTACCTGATCTGTCATTTGTTTACTGCTATAATAAATAGATCAGATCTGAAATTTCTGAATTACATCCTCTAAATCACCCTAAAAAATAATTTTTTCAAGTTTTGGTGAAATTTTATTATTTTTGGACATCTTGGGCATTGTTTTGGGCCTCATTAGTTGGTTGATCTATGATCTATTCACTGTTGTTATAAATATATCAGATCTGAAATACCACTGAATACTTCATCATAAAGTGGGCTAGACAAGTTAATTTACATTTGTTGGTCATTGGAAATTTTTATGTTTTATGGTTGAGCAAAATTTCATGATTTAAAGTGGCTTCCTCATTGTTCTCATAACACTAATAAAGTTTGGAATTTTTGAATTATCACTACTGATATAGATTGTCATAAATCTGAAATTGGTTTATCTCATCTTGGTCTTAAAGGTTGTCTAACTTTACACTTAAAATCTGAAGTTAATCTTGTTAATAGAGCTATCTTGGGCTTCTAAGTTTGAATTGGCATAATATCTTGTGTTGATAATCATTGGTCGATAAGTTGATTTACTTAAGCATCTTGTGGATTGACCTATAGTTGAATTTTGCACTTGTATCGTTAAACACTCATCTTGTATTAAGATCGTTTTTCCCATTGTTGTTAAGTACTATTAGCATAAAGAGTAATCATAACTTAAGTACTTAAGAAACTCAAACAATCTTAATTCAAGATAACTTCATTCATCATCTTGCATTTAGCATCCTAGATCTAATTTGCCTTAATAATTTACCTCCTAGCATAAGCTAGGTTGATAGAGATATAGGGCAACCTTTTTCACACTAGCTTGAGAGATTCAGTTTCTCCTAATAGTTAACACAGTGACCTTGCAGTTGTCAGAAAGAGTAATCATAACTTAAGTACTTAAGAAACTCAAACAATCTTAATTCAAGATAACTTCACTCATCATCTTGCATTTAGTGTCCTAGATCTAACTTGCCTTAATAATTTACCTCCTAGTATAAGCTAGGTTGATAGAGATATAAGGCAACATTCTTCACACTAGCTTGAGAGATTCAATTTCTCCTAATAGTTAACACAGCGACCTTGCAGTCGTCAGAGCCACAGTTTCTGCAACGCCGAAGGCACTGGGTGAGTGGAACACGGGGGGAGGTATCATTGATCAGGCCACTGTCTGCTTCCCGTTGGCTTCCATTTCACAACTTACTTTGAGAATTTCTTCTCAAAACAGTTGGGGAAAATGTTACATTTAGACTAGGCATCTAATTAAAATTTACCAAGATCATTGCATCTCACATAGGTCCTAGGTCTTGCATATCATATAGGTTAGTCAAGCATTCAAGCAAGGGATGTCCATGAGGTCATTTGGTTCCAATTTATAGAAAGCAAGAATTTGTGACTCCATTAAGTCACTGGCTTAATAATAGAAAATCTAATCTAATCAATAATTTTGCTCGAATATAACCAATTGGCTAGGCCACTCATCCATGTCTCCCAAACATGTTAGTTCCCAATTTGTCTTCCTTCACCTCATTTCATAGGGACTACCCCCCATAGTCTATTGTAGGGAGACAGCTAGAACGGAGTGGGCAGGGATCAAAGTGACATCCCTCATCCTAAGTGTTGTCATGGTGCCTATACAATCCGGGCGACAAGAAGCCCAAAACTTTAAACAACGAAAGTAACTCCTTCCACTGAGCTGGTTTAAGCTAAGGTGAGTGTGGGCAGGTGTTACATGTATTTTTTGTAAAACCATAAATTTAAAATAATACACCGAAGATGCTCAATGAGTAAGTTTGACACCAATTCTCAATGGTATCAACATAGTATCATGAACCCCTCCCATGATATATCATAGATATAAATTATGCTGATTTACATGGTTACTTTGCATTTAAGCTTTGTCCTTCTATACTAGCTACTAGAGGTGAACAGTTACAATCTAAAGTTTTCCTATGTCAATATTGACTCTTCTTGCAGGAGTTAATGACACTGCTTCTCTCTAATTCAGAGTAAACAAAGAAAAGCATTAGATGTCTCATGTTTAACTTTCCAAATAAAACAAGATTTCTAATGTATTATAATGAGGAGTTCCTTTTAGAAACCCATTATGGCCTCCATCATGCACCTTTATATATTGGTATGCAAGTATGCAAGAGAGGAGATTATTGAAACTGTTCATATATCTGTACACTCATTTCTATTAACTAATTAACATAAAGCACAAAATTGTGGGATATGGATTAAGTTTGACCATGTTTCCAATAAAATACAGTAAAGTCAGTGAGTGAAGAATTTACACTAATCACCTAAAAGAGTTAAAGATTAGTACAAATATAATACATGTTCACTAGACTAAGTCTTATCATATCTTGTGAGTTATAGTAACAAATTATTTCAGGTGGTCACTTCTTTTTCTAGGATATTTGCTCTAAACCCCCATTGTTTTCCACTGAAGCTCAGGAGCCTTTTGATTCATTGATTTTGCAACAACAGTTCAACTGCAGCACCTTGCATAATCAGAGCTACAGTCTGCATCAATAAGTTTGCTCACTTGTATTGAACCTAAGAAACTCATTGTCAGTCCAATAGGACTTGAGGACAGCAGAACAATAGAGATAAACTTGAGAAACCTAAGAAAAGAAAATCAGATCAAGAGACAGTTTTGCCAAGGGTCAGAAACTAAATCACCTCAATGCTTCTGCCTTGCAAATTTTCACCAAGTACATTCACCTCTATACCTGCATCTCTCAGTGCTTTAATTGCTTTTCCTCGGAAGTGTTGCAAAGGATGTCTAAGACCAACGACCACTTTAGAAACTCCTCCCTGAAAACCAAACAGCAGATCCCCATCGTGAGGAAAATTGCTGAAATTCAACGCTCTATTCAATAACATGGCCAAAATCATAAAGTAAAATTGATCCGTATCAAGAAACCTTAGCATTTAAAAACTACCACATTGATTCCCATCAAGATAACTTTGTATTAAACCAACATTGTGGCCAAATATCATGTGAAACCAACTTTCAAAGGAAAGACCAAATTAGGCTCTAGTTAAAACTCTCAAATCCATAGCTTATAGACCCATGTCAAGAAAGCCAGATAAGATTGAAAGAAGCTTATTCATTTGCAGAGAGGACCAACCATATCGACTCTTCCTAGAAGTGAATCTAATCTGCCTCAAGTCAAGCTGCAAAGCCTATGCAGAAAAACATATCTACTGAAATTTTTTCTTAGACATGGAAAAATACAAATGGGGATATCTATAAGCCTTCAGGAAACATGTTTAGAACGTAAGGCTTTTTAATGTTTCTATACACATTCAAGGATTCATGTAAAATGAATATATCCGAAGTAGTCACTTTGCTTACTCCCTCTGCCGCTAACCTGCCTACCTGTCCCATCTTCAAAAGAGTCAAAGATATAAGCTTAAATCTAATAAATTCAGACAATGTTCATATAAGAGTATGCTATTTAAAGTTGAAAACAGCAAATGAATCAAGCTGGGAATATATACTTAAGAGAGAAAGAGTCAATGGTTTACAAATTGCTTTTGAGCCTATCTCTAGTATTGGAACTAATAAGCCTAGTGCGGACACCCCAGCCAGGGATACAGAGGGCATTAGGTCAGTACAACCACTTCCTCCCATTTTGGTAAGGGACAACTCACCATGATCACAAAGCCATACCAATTCCAATCTGTTCCAGCACAAGAACGTATCTGTTTCTAGATCAAATGGTCAGACAGCCATTACTAGTTAGTTTATTCGCTTTGCCATTAGATGCAAGGAGAATTTCAGATGATCGTTCCTGGGCCCCTTCCAAGATTACCCAGTATTGTGACTTGTCCCTGTTACCGCAAAATCTAGCACCTTAGTGCTGGCCCACACTAGATCCCCAACAACAATGGGATCCACCACCACCATCACTTTAGTGGCAAATTCCCCTATTGTTTTGTGGGCAGATGTTATCCCCACAAGAGAGCTTCCCCGATAAGACTTGGAAGTAAGATGACTAAGGGATCCTAAGCCAAATGGCTCTCTAAAGAGCTTGTTAATTAATTAAAACCCCAGAATAATCTTCAACAACATATGGCCCCGACTGAAATGAAATGGCAAGATCAAAGAAGAGATGGTTCGAGATAGGCAATGGAGATGCTCAAACAGATTATCAAACAAGTGCCGCTTTATATATATATATAAAGTGGATAATGGAGGATTAGTGCCTTAGCTCATTAATGAATTTTTGGACATATGGAGTCAAACAAGGAGTGAGTCAATAGCTAAACACATTTATATGGCATTTATTAAGAAGCCTCAAAAAAAAACCCAATCCAACAATTGGAGCAAAATGGAAGATAATATTCACGACAAAATAACACTATTCATCCAAGCATCACTTAGTCAATCCAAAAAAGGTTCATCCATCCAAAATATATCTTCCCCACGACAATTCACTTCACTTAAAATATTCAAAGCCAAATATTTACAAGGAAAAATCACAGAAATTTCATATTGCTATGGGATTTCCTCCCCAAAATTCCATGAGAAAATTGTTGAGTTTGGGTAGCATCGGATGTGCCCTAGCTCCGAAATTTGGTGGAGGGGCTAGAACACATGAGATCTCTAGAACCCATAAATCGTTTGGCGAAATTCCACCCGGATGAGGAGTTATTTAAAAAATTAGTATTTTTAATGGGTTCTTGAGTCTAAACTTAGGAAAATAAAAATATTAATGTGTATTAATAAAAATATGGGTGAGAAGGTTCTAAGTGATGAGGAGCAACCCTGTTTTAATCTTAATCGTTGATTAGAGATTAGATCACGGCCGTAGATTCATCAACAGGAAAAAGTATAAGAGGAAGCTTGAGGGTCAGTTGGAGATACACTAAAGAGATCAAAGAGTTCGATTTTTCTGGGGCGTGGTTTGTTGAAAAAGTCGAGCTAAATGATCTAAGTTGCAGTGAGAGGCGCAGTTCGACAGACGGACTTCAGTCCAAGGCCGAGAATACATAGCAAAGAGGTAGAGAAGCGACAGGAGAGACAGCGCAGCTCCAAAGAGGGTGACACAGAAGCTGGAGGGGCTGACGCAATCCTTTAGAGGCAGCGCTGGGGTTTTCTGGGGGGTAGAGAGAGTAGCAGTTCAGTATATCAATTTCTGAGTAAGGGAGGCTCACTGGGAGGGTGACGCAAATCCTAGACGAGGTGACGCAGTTCCAGCGCAGAGCTTGGAGTAGCCATCATTGCCCAGCACTAGGAACAGCAATTGTCATCTGTGGGGTTTGATCATCCAGTTCCTGGATTGTCAAAATATTGGTCTCCGGATAGAGGTACTTCTGCCAGGTTTATTCTCTGTTGGGTGAGCTAGATTTGGCACCTTAGTTGTATTCAGAAATCTACTTAATAATACAAACCCTTTATATGATGCACAGGTTTTCTCGAATTGGGTTTTTCCGGGGACGATTATCCAAAAATAACAGTGCCCCTTTTGTGATTGTCTTAGTTTATTTCAGTTCCTGATCTGTATGTATGTGTAGGCTACAATAGTGTTCTCATCGATGTTTAAATAATTAAATAACTTGTTGAATGTAAAGAACACGTAGGAGATGATAAACCAGTGATTGCAGTAGGATTTCTAACGTGTAGATTCGGAAATACTCACAAAAATGAGGTGAGAGCTCTTTCTATTAATAGGAGAGTGTGATGTCCCCTCTAATTAAAATTTCCAAACAGTTGCATCAATTTTGCAATTTTGCATAATGTTATTAAATTTTGAACTCACAACTTAGGAGAAGTGGGTAAATGCATAGGAGGAATAATTTTTATTTAAGAAAGGACCCCACTATATGAGTAAGGATAAAATTGTGGCATTAGTGGGATGTGGGGGCCACTCCAAAGGGAAATACGCACCCCTTGGAGAGTTCGATTTGGAGAGAGAAAAGGGAAGAAGGGAGTTCAATGTGGTGGAGCCCACTGTTGAAATTTGGTACCGAAGGACAGGTGGTTCCCTTAGGCTTTGATCTTTGGCTTAGGGAAAAGTGTCCAAAAGGTTTTAATTTTTCTCCTAAAGTGATTTTATAATTTTTTATAAAGTTAAAATCTAATTTAAAAGTGACTTTAAGTGATAAAGTTACTAAAGTCTAATTTTAAAGTGACTTTAATAAAGTTAATGTAAAATTAGAAAGGAAAAGTGACTTTGGAAATAAATGACTAAGTGGGTTTTTATTAAAGTGGGTGAATTAAAAAATAGAAAGTGAGATTTAAATGTGCATTTAATCTCAGCCATTGATCTAAATCTATTTCAGCCATTGGATTTAGAGATCACCCAAAAGTCACTTGGATCAACCAAAAGTCACTTGGAGTTATATTAAAGGAGGAAAAGATCATTCATTCTTTCATGAGC